>JAODAL010054941.1:0-24299 GCA_025379985.1 Phyllomedusa bahiana | reverse complement strand
TTTGGCCATGCAGCTAAGAATTTGTGTTAAAATTTTACTTGCTACATAGTTACATTTTTACAATAAGTAGTTGAATAAAACAACTGTCTGAGATCAGACCTGACCAAGAATCCACTGTGATGAAGTATCTTCATGTGCCTTAGTTCATCAAACCCAGGAGACTGGGATTCTGAGAGTTAATAGACCTCTAAGATGTCACAATATTAATATGCAAAAGCCTCTTAATAAGTTAGGTACATCTTTCAGTGTCCATGTGCCACCCAAAAAAATTGTGTCAGCTACAGCTAGCATATGTTTCTGCTATAATTTACCATTCCACACCACTATCTAGTAGAATTTAGTAAACATGTCCCTTAGATGCAACCAACCTCCCCGAAACTTCCCCCATTCAAACCTACAACAGCACTGTAAAAATGACAACAAGTCACACTTTTGTGCACAAAGCTTGCACAAAAATGTGCAACCTTTATAAGCCAGAAGCCTGGTGCACGTACCAAGATACCCTTTTCATTTGTGTTTTGATTTCTTATCATTTCACAAGATAAAATGGTACAGTTGATCACATTCAGAGATAGCAAACTCATACATTACTAATCTTGCTCTAAACCGAGAATTTTCTATATTGTAAGTAAAGCTTTGTGAGTTAAGTACATCAATAGCAGCTACACAAATCTCTCCTGTCTGGTAGTTTTCTAGAATCCGCTTTTGAAATGCGCTGCTCAAACCTATCCCTGTTCAATACTGGTTTGACGGAACTTGTAAAACAATTTTGGTTTGGGGGCTCCCGAACCTATATTTTTTCACTCTGACTGTAACATATCCCTAATGCTAACCCAAAATTAGCATTAGGATTTTTTACTGGTGTGTGAGGACGAATTTATTGCTCTGTGGTGCATTCACTCTGCCGCTGCCCTTGCGGCTTCTTTGACATCACATTAGGATTTTTCTAGTATGATGTCAGACTGGAAATGATGTTGGAAAGGAAGTAATGTCACACTGAAAGCAGCGATGGACCAAAGTGCCACATGGCAGTAAAATACCCCAACCTCAAATTTGGGTTATGGACGATTTCTTGCCTAGACTGAATATAAATGTGTGCACTTCTTAGCTGAGATCAAGATAAGATACCTATGTGTTTGTAGTCTCTAAATGTACACAAGAGTTTTCTTATTTACTGACAGAAAACAAATATCCTGAACATGGTAAGAGACTGAAACACAAAATGCATTAGAAGATTGCAGAACTTTCATGCCTACAGTGACTGAGTTTAAGGGGTTGTTCAGTTCATATAAAAAAAACTAAGCTCCTGGTAAAACGTAGGAGTGGAGGAAGGTGAATATATATATATATATATATATATATTATATATATATATATATATATATATTATATATAATATATATATATTAGATATATACACTTGGGCACTCAATCACAGTGATGAGGTAAAAAAACTCAGAAAGGCCCTATTGTTGAGCTGAAAAGTTGCAAGTAAATGTGTGACTAAGGTAGGAGTTGTTTACTTCATTGCAGAGATGGAGAGCTGTGGACTTTTCTCATTATTGATACTTTAAGTTTTGTGAAGACGAGAGAGACAGAGAAAGAGAGAGAGATTGTATCATTATCCACAATAAAACAAGTACTGTGTCTACATGGGCTGAAAGGTCACTCTGTCAGGAAGAAGCCATAACTCCAACGAAACATATAAAATCCAGATTAATGTTTGCAAATGCACATAGGAACATCGACATATCCTGTGGTCTGATGAAACTGAAATTTATCTGTTTGGCCATAATGACCATCGTTACGTTTGTAGGAAAAAGAGAGAGGCTTGGGACCCAAAGAACACCATCACATCTGTGAAACACAGGGATGGCAGCATCATGTTGTGGGGTTGTTTTGTTGCAGAAGGGTCTGGTGCACGTCACAAAATAAATGGCATCATGAGGAAAGAAGATTATGTGACAAAACTGAAACAAAATCTCAAGACATAATCCGAAGCATACTACCAAACTGGTTACAAATTGGCTTAAGGATAACCAAGTTAAAGTTTTGGAGTGGTCATCAGGTGCTAGCAAGGCAACCTACAGACATGGCTCAGATACACCAGTTCCGTCAGGAGGAATGGGCCAAAATTATTACCAACTATTGTGAGAAGCTTGTGGAAGGATATCCAAAACATTTGACACACGTCATACAGTTTAAGGGCAATGCTACCAAATACTAATGAAATGTATGTAAACTTTCGACTTTACAGAAAGTAATACAAATGCTTTAAAAATTCTCTCTCTCTCATTGTTCTGGCATTTGGCAGATATTAATAATTTTGGTAATCCTAACTGACCTAAAACAGTTAAGGTTAATCTGATTATACGTCAGAAAGTGAGAAAAACATGCATATGTGTCTTTTTACATAGTGTATGTAAATGTCTGGTTTCAACTGTAATATTCTGCATTTAAAAAATGTACATAAACATAATTATTAATGCTTATGTACATGAAAGAGCCATTTGCACTGGTCCTATACAGAAGGGCATATTCATACGGTTCTGTCTTTTAGAGCCATAAGCAATCCAAGTGCCCCCTCCCAACCCACTTGCCCTGTAGCACTAGGGTATTCTCCTCTGGAATCATGCTTCTATAGAAGATTATCTTCATAGTATGAGATCCAAAGTAGCATGATTTTGCTATCAAATTATGTATCTTCCCTTTCAGAGATCATTTCATCTCTATTCATAATAGTACCACTGAGAATGACTATAACAGACACCACATATACCGTATTATCACGTTAAAGGGACATAAGAAACTCTACTTACAAACATTTTTTTTAAAAGACCACTTTATTTGTAAAAAAAAACTTAAAAAAACAAAAAAACATATTTTGAAACCGGTTAAAAAGCCACCCATTTTTGGGGTTGTTTTTTTTAAAATTTGGGCCCCAAAAAAAAATAAATGGCCTCGATGTAAAAAAAAAAATTTGGGAAAAACCCCTGTGAAAACAAAACCCCAAGAATTTTTAAAGGCTCTAAACTTTAAAATTTGGGGGATTAAAGGAAATTTAACCTGTTTTTTTTTTGGGGGCTTTAAATGCAAAAGGAACCAAAACTGTTTTCCAAAAACCAAATTCCCCCCCAACGGGGGGGGCCCCCCAAAAATTTCCCCCAACATTAGGGAATTGGGGAAATTAAAAAATTTTGGAACGGGGGTTTCTTTGGGTTTTTTTTTACCAATCTTTAAAAAATTTTTAAATTTTCACTAAACGAAATTAAAAAAATTTTTTAAAAAAAAATTTTTACCTCCCAAAAAATTTTTGGAAATTTGGGGGGCGATATTAATAATTTTTCCGGGGTTAACCAAAATTTTTGGGATTTTAAAAATTTTTAAGGGTTAAAATTGTTTTAAACCCCCAAAATAAAATGAAAAAAAGGGCCCCAATTTTGGGGCTTTTTTTGGGGAGGGGGTTTGGGAAAATTCCGGGGCAATTAATATTCGGGCCCTTTAAAAAAAATTTGACCCTATCACATTTTATTAATTTTGCCCCTTTTTGAAAAAATTTTAAAAATTGGGCCAAAAAAAGGGGCAATTTTAAAACTTTTCGGCTTTTTTAATCCTTAAAAACCAAAGGGGTTTAAACCCAACGTTTTTGAAATTTTAAGGGGTTTTTCTTGGAATCATTTTTAAATTAAAATTTAAATAATTAAAAATTAGTTTAAAAAGGATTCCCAAAAAGTGCTTGATTTTTGAAAAATTAAATTTAATTAAAAATTTTCCCCCAAATTCGAAAAAAAAAACCATTTAAAAAAATTGGAAATTTACAACAGACCCCATTTATCCGTTTATAACTTTTAAAGGGAATAAAAAACCTTCTTACAAAAAATTTTTTTTAAAATTGGTAAATTTTTAAATTTTTACTTTTTTAAAATTTTTCCCCAAAAAAACATTTTTTGGAAAAAATTTTTAAAAATTTTTAAAAGTTTTTTCCTGAAAAAAACCAGAATTTGGGGTTAGGAAAGGAAAAAAATTTTTAATTAAATTTTGGAAAAACAGATTTAAAAAATTCTCGGTAAGGGGAAAAAATTCCCCGGGGGGGGTTTAAAAGGGAAAATAATAAAGGGTTAAAAAATTAGTAAAAGGAACATTTTTGGCAAAAAAAATATAGTGTACAATGTCTAGTTCAGGGCTTTAGGGGGGTGTGGGGGTTATGACATGGAAAATAAAGATTAAAAAAAAGGGAATTCATACCAGACAACATTTTCGAATATTTTTGATTTTTTTTTCTTTAGGGTGTGCTTCCCATGAAAAGCACAGGATCAGTGCAGTGCCAGTGCCCTGTAGAAACATGGTGTCAGCTACCTGGGACAAACGTACAACACGTTAAAAACCTCAGAAAATTTCAGAAAAACCCTTTTGGTTTCCTTTTACAACTAAAAAGAAAAAATTATTTTTAACTTTTTGTTTAAAAACCTTTCAGGGTTTGTTAAATACTTTTGTGAAAAAATCTAGACATTTTTTGTTGTCCATTTTTTAATAGATTTTTTCGTATAATTTTGATCTTTATTTGCAAAAATTTTACTAAAATTTATTACTTTTTACATCCCTTAAAAAATAGGGGGTTTTCCCTGAGAAAAAGCCACTCTTTTTTGTGGGCTTGATTTCCAAATTAAAAGCCCCCCCCCCATTTTTGTGAAAAACCCCAGACAAAACCTTTAAAAGGGTTGTACAGGATATAAAAAACATGGCTGCTTTTTATATTAAGAAACAGCTGTTTAATTAGCCCTTGGATTGTGTCTGGTTTTGAAGCTCAGCTCTATTGTATTCAGTTGCTGTACAATGTGTGAACAACGGAGACACGGTTTGTGGAAAAAAAAGCTAAAAATTTCTTTTAAACCCGTAGAACTCTTTATCTCAAAAAGGTCGGCATCTTTAAATTTTTTGTATTTTTTTTCCCAAAAAGTCTTTGAACACCAAAATTTAACATTATTTCCCTTCTTTTTCCCAAATTTTTTAATTTTTATTTTTATTGCTTAAAATTTTGGATATTATGGCACTTTTTACCCGATTTCATGTAATTGCTAAAAAATAGAAATAATTTCCCCCTTTAAAATTTAAATACACCCGTGATCCCCCCGATAAGAAACCCCTATCTCTATTTTTACAAGGCCATGTAAGTATTTACTTAAATTGTTTTAGGGGGGGTTTCCAAATTTAAACTGGTTGTAGGCTGTACCCAAATAACCCATTTAATGACTAGCTGAAAGGGGTAAAACTTAAATTGGGGAAATTGGGTATAAAAATAGTTGGTGGAAATATCGTATATTGGGTAAGAAGAGTCCTCAAGCTTTCTAGATGGTTTATGGTAAAGGGGCAAAAATTTCATGTTTTTGCATTTTAAATTACTTAAATTGTTGAGTTTAAAGGCCATTGTCATATATGGGGGGGGAAAAACAATAAAATTTTCATACTTATTAAAAAATGAAATTCTCTCATCCCCCATCAATTGGGGTACTTTTTTGCTTCTCGAAATTTAAAAAAGCCTTCTGAGATTCTTACATGTAATATGTTTTCCTTTTTCAATAAATTGGGCCCAAAAAACATTCAGTTCCAAAACTTTTTCAATAATCTGGGGGGCCCTTAAAAAGGGAAAAATTTTGCTGTAGGGGAATTTTTTTTTTACAGCCCCTTTCTTGGGTTTAAATGTTTTTGAAAAAACCCCCAACATTCATTTTTGGGCCCTTTATCCCAAACCTTACAGAAAAAGGGTTTTTAAAATTTAAAAAAAAAAAATTTTTTTCGGGTGCACATTTAAAAAATATCAAAAAATTTAACCCGTAGTTCAATGTTTAGAATCATTTTTCCTTTTTTTGTTAGAAATGGCAATTAAATATCCTGGCATTTTTCATCATAACCTGAACACTTGGTTGAATTTCCAATCAGTGCTACGAAAACACATTAGTAACCGGTTAGCAAAGCAAAATCAAAAGTCCTCATTTTTATCTATAACATTTGACATTTTAAAAAATTCCTTTGGGGACATGAAATAAGCTTTTGATATTGGACATACAATTCTAATGCATTATGTTATATAGTATTATTAGCAATAGTATGACAAAAAAAGTTGGCCCCCCTTAAAATACCCAGACAAAATTTTATTTTTTAAAAAATCTTTTTCAAGAAAGGCAGCTAAAATGTCTCTCTCCAATGTTTAAATTTATTAAAATTTTTTTTCTGTTTAAAAAAAATTTTTTTTTAAATTTCTCATGTTAGTAAAAAAAAATTTTATTTTTTAAAATTTACCATCCCCAAACATTGGTACACTTTGTTCATTATATGTGATAGTTTTTTTTTTATTTTACCCTGTATTTAAAAATTGAAATAGTCTTTCGGGGATGTTTTTAGAGCAGTGTTTTCAACTCCGTCCTCAGGAACCCACCCAACCCGGTCTGTTTTCAGGATCTCCCCTGACAATAATTAAATACCTGTCGAAAAATGATATCATCGTGCAATTTCTAAGGAAAGCCCGAAAACCCGACCTGTTGGGGGGTCTTGAGGATGGGGTTTAGAAAACCTGTCTTAGAGTTGCTCATATGGGCAAAAAACCAAATTGTATTTTGCTTTCATTGTTTTTTAAGAGAATACTCGAAAGTTCCCCCAAAATTTTAAATATAACACATTTTTTCTGATGTAGATTTGAAAACCACGTCACATTAAAAAAACAAAGTGATGTCCCCTTTATTTATGTGTTTCTTTTGCGCATTTTATCAGATAGCCCCACTAAAAAACCCAACAGGGAAAACATGCAATTTTACAAAGAATTTGTTTGGGGAAATAACACCCTGGGAAAAATGCTCTAAATCAGAGGCCACAAAGATTCTAAAGAAATAACTGACCAAAAATACAAAATATCAGGGTACCAACACAATCACAGAACAAAATATCCCCAATAAAACTTATACTTTATTTCAAGCATTAAAAATAGCCCCTTTACGATAACCACAAACTTATACACCCGAACTACACCAATATCTGTCTTGGGACAAAATACACAAGAGGGAACAATGAATGTTTACTCACGGTACTGTTGTCATCACGCCTAGGACAATCAAAGGATGAAGAGTATTTCGGGTGTATAACTTTGTGGTTATTTTTAATGTTTGAAATAAAGTAAAAGTTTTATTGTGGATATTTTTTCTGTGATTTCATAAAGATTCTACCTTTAAATTAGTATAGAATAATGTATTCTTTAAAGGGTATATCTAGAGTTTAGAAGTAGTGAACCTTCCTTATCTTATTATTTTCACTTAATAATATTACCTTAGATATATCATGAATGCACAATAGTGTCTAGATCTTTCTTCATCCACCCATGTTTTTTATTAGGTCAACTTAAATCTGGTCTTTTGCACAATATATTAATAATTAGTATTAATAGTATAATCAAAACAGCTCTAAAAGCATTCATTGGTGAAGTATATCTGTACGGTTACACTATACCCCCAAATAAGTAGAAAATACCAAAAAGGGGGGGGAGCAAAATATTACTCCTAAATACACAGAAATAAGCCAAAATAAAGAAATATATGCCATATGAAAAATATTAACAAACTTTTATTATTAAAGAAAAATACAAAAAAATAATAAATGTTTAAAACAACAACAAGAGGTGAGAAAACATAACAGGTATCCTTACAGGTGGGAGAAGTGATTAACAATGTACAGTATAAGACGTATATAATTCACACTCATCAGTAAAATGTAGTAAGCATCATAATAACCTATTTAAAAGTTTTTGTAATAAATTATATTGACAATATAATAACAATGTTGTGCACCTACAGTCATTGGTAAAAGTAATTCCATTCATTCTGAATTCTATGGCTTTATATGTCAGCATATAATAAAAAATATTTTGACCGTAGTTTAGATAACTGCTCTACCTCAGATGAACAACACATAACAGATTCCACTGTGTCATTATTTAAAAAAAACCCTCAAATAAAGTGGAGAAGTAGTGTGTGAAAATCGAGAACACCCTTAGGGCCCGTTTACACGGCAATGGACAAATACCAGTTGGTGATGAGCGGAGAAAAGCCCTCCTCCTTCACATTCACTTGCACATATTTCGAAAACCAGACAAAAGAATGTGCATGTTGAATGTTTTTCGGGCAGCCCACAGGCGGAAAACCCGGTGAGCGGAAAACCCGTGCAGTGGGGACTGCTGCACAGGTTTTCCATAGGAGCCCGTTGCGCTCGTTTGCGGCCGGTTTTTCAGATGATCTGCAAAACCGCATACCGTCTGAAAAACCGACCGCAAACCCGTGTCATGGTGATATGCCCTTATTGCTTCCATAAAAATTAAGAAGGTAAGTAGAAACCAAATACCGTTAAGCAAATGTCCTTGATTAACTGATCATCAGCTATGGTGACTACCTCTATTAAACCTTTAACAAACCTTTAACAAACTCCTGCCGACTTGTGATGGCAGGCGGTGCAAATCGTCTGTCTGCAGCGACACAAAAAGACATTGATCCAGAGAGAGGATTTTTGGGTCTTCCAGTGCTGTAACTGTTCTAGGAATGGAGCTGTAGTTAACAGCTCTGTTCCTATAGCAGTCTCTGTAAACGCTGGGCAGTGGAGGACAAAATAGAAGTTTTGGCAGTTTATCGGTCTGAAGCATTCAATTAAGTGTTAACATAATACAAATTGAAAGACATCAGAAAAGATTTCAGAAAGCAATTGTTGCTGCCCATCAACCCAGAAGGGGTTATAAGGCCATTCTTTTCATGATTGCATACCCCTGGCCAGAGATAATGTTGATTCTCTGTTATTCTCTGTCCCCTTATTAATACATACTGTATTTTTTTTATAATCCAGATGGATTTCCTATGGTATATTGTTTAGATCATAGCACAAATGAGTAAAAAAATTGCCAAGTTCTTAGGAGATTTGATACAAAGATCTCCATTGAACAAAACATTTTATTTTTGTATTGCAGAAACAAGTTAATGTTTTAGTTGTTTTTGACAAATTATCTGTTTGTTTTTATCCAGGTTTATTATTCTAATCATGTTGAAACAATTAGAATTCTCCTTTCCATCAGTACTGACATTTAACCAATGTATCTTTTTTTAACCATGTGCGTACAAGAAGA
Organism: Phyllomedusa bahiana; assembly: GCA_025379985.1. Taxonomy (NCBI): domain Eukaryota; kingdom Metazoa; phylum Chordata; class Amphibia; order Anura; family Hylidae; genus Phyllomedusa; species Phyllomedusa bahiana. Next base: position 15,148 of record JAODAL010054941.1, on the reverse strand, counting down.
TTTGTAACAGCTCTAATAATGGTAACAAATGACTTTAATACCTAGACCCTATGTTATGAGGGGGCCCAATGGACCCTCTACCACACAGGGTGAGTACTATACTGTAAGTGGCATATGGTAGGTGGGGGTCCTATATAGATTTTGCATCGGGGCTTAGGTGCCTCATTGGCAATAATTTTTACACTATATTTACAAAAAAATGATTGTATTACTAAATATAAATGCTCTCCTTTCCAACAGAAATACTAATTGCAAGATTAATAGCCCACACTTCTGATCATGCAGCCAAATGACTGTTTATATAAATTGATATCAACAAAACTAAATTTCACACTAAACGGTTATTCTGCTGTCTCATGTCTTGCAAAGAAAAATATTAGCACCCAATCTTCAATCTGCATTTTTATGTCTTCATAGCCATAACTTTTTTTTTATTTTTCTGTGTACAGAGCTGATTTTTGGCTTGATTTTTGCTGGATGAGTTGACATTTTATTGGTACAATAATGGGGTGCATAAAACGCTTTGATCACTTTTTATTAAGGTTTTTGTGAGACTTTTTGAACAAAATACAGCAATAGGTAGTGTTTTTTATTTTTATAGCGGTCACCATGCAGTATAAATGACAATATAATTTTTGTTTTTTACACAATAAAAACACTTTTATTCAAAAAGGAAAACATTTTTGAATCGCCATAGTCTGAGACACTTTTTTATTTTCCTATGTAGGGAGCTGTGTAGTAGCTTGTCTTTTGGGGGATGAGTTGACAATTTTATTGCTATCATTTTGGCATTTATCTGATTTTGTGATCGCTTTTAAATCTGTTTTTGAAAGGCAGAGTAGAGAAAATAGTGCAATCCTAGTAGTGTTTCTATCACCGTACAGTATAGATGACAAGTTAGATTTACTCTGTGGGTCGATGTGATAATGGTGATACCCAATTTATATTGTTGTTTTTTTTTTTTGTAGAAACGCTTTTAAAACAATATTTATGCATCACTATCTTCTGATAGCTATGACTTTCTTTTTTCCATATACAGAGCTGTGTAAGGGCATTTTTTGTTAAAGGTGAACTGACGTTTTCATTGGTACCACATTGGTGTTTATATTGGTTTTTGATCGCTTTTTATTTCATGTTATCTACCATGGGATTAACAAGAATCTCAATTCTGTGATTTATTTTTTTTTAGGTCGTTCACCGTGCAGGTTGAGTAACATGACAGATTTATAGGGTAGGTCGTTACGCATGTGGCGATATCAAATGTGTATATCTCATTTATTTGTGATCTTTTTGGGGGCAATTGGCGTTTGTAAAGGGGAAAAGGGCGGTGTGCGTGTTTTTATTTTTTTTTTTCATGTCTGTGTTACTTTTTTTACTTTTCACATTTTTTTTTTTTACTTTTCCCCATAGGGGACTTGTATTAGTGATCTTAAGATCACTGATACAAGAGAGTTCAATACATAGCAGAACTTCTATGTACTGGTCTCTATGGCAACTGTCACAATGCCCAGCCATCCCCAACAGGGCACTCCCAGGCAGGGGACATCATGACACCCGGGAACTTTTGGAAAGCTTTGGGTTTTGGGTAAGCAGACAGCCGGGGAATGTGCCGCGTTTCTCTGAAGGGAGACGAAGGGCTCCCTCTTTCTGTTTTCCATAGCTGCCAGAATCACCCCGGGTGCGGATGAGCAGCATGGGAGCTGAAATATATAGCTGGCCCTGTCATGTTTTTGGCGGGGCCAAAACTTGAGACCCTGCCTATGTCCAGGACATTGGTTGTAATTTGCGGGAATCCTTCCAGCTGGGGCGTCCCGGAATCTAATGTCGGGAAAGGGGGTTTTTAAAATAGATCCCCTCAAAAGTATACAATATTATTTATAGCATTGGTTATTGCACTGGAACTAGGCTTTACTATAGGTTATGGGCATAACACATTTGCTTCTTTATTAGATGAAAAAGTGACTTTAAAATTAAATGAACTTTAAGCATAATTGTTCATAACTCTAGTTACTATACCTTGAACAGAATAGATAGATGTAAAATCCCACTGTGTGTATGAAGGTTGGCATCGCCTTGTTGACTATGTTTTATATCCAAGAAAAGACATACAATATCTAAATAGTCGCTGTTGTGGGATCTTTTTTAGTCTTCTGCTAAATACGTATTCTTAATAGGCAATTATGTGTAACTTATTTTCATAAGTATTACTCAGTATGAAGCTGGTGATGAGCAGTGCTCAATGGCAGTTCTTTCAGCTCATAGTAATTGTCCACTCTGGAACACATAGTGTCACTGAGATTGTATTTTCTGTGTTTGTGTTCTTCTCACCGAATAGGTCAATTGAGGTGACAGTGGATTTAACACTTGTGAACCCACTCTGCAACTTTGGTAACAGTTCTATAGTCACATTAAATGTAACACAGATATCGTTCTTTAATAGATAACCTGATATAAGAATTACATGAACAAATAAAAGTCATTTTGTTTTTCATAACGGATTTACATAATTGCTCAATCACAGTCTGTCAACTCATTACTGACTACTTAACTCAAACAAACTGACAATGTAATTGCTTTCATCTAGCACTTCTTCCAATCATTAGTTACACAAATGTGTCAGTGCAATTATGTATTTTTTTTTCTATTTATGTATTGCTTTAAAACTTTTTTTAAAGTATTTTAGACCCTTTGTAAACCCGAAAAATTTGGGCCCATGCAACTTATTAGTCTTAAAGGAATTTGCTGGGCCTTAAAAACTAATAACCTATTCGGGATAGGCAACCAGTACTCAATTGTTTGGATCTGACTCTCAGCACTCCCATTCCTCAGCTGTTTGGGTTGGGTGTTTAAACTTTATTTTTGTTTACATACACTTACATGCCACATTTTTCATGCATCTATATTGTGCAACTCCCCTATTATTCCTTCTAGAAATTAATTACCAATGTGTCAGATGAGTGTTACTAGTTGAGTGTGTGCCCCTGTCAGGGACGTCGTTTGGTCGTTTTATCTGAGGCTTGAGCCCCGGATAAAACGGCTGTCCCCCGAACCTGAGCATTGGCAGGCCTGCTAAACTGTATGCTTGTCCTCAGGACACACATATAGTTGAGAACTACTGTTGCAATAGTAAACTGGGTAGAGGTGCGAAGAAGTCAGTGGCCTAAGGGTATGCTCACACGATGTACTGCGGCATGTACAGTACGCGCCGCAGTACATCGTGTGTTTCGGGAGCTCGCGCTGATCAGCGTGTACTCCCTAAGCACGGGGGGCCGGCAGCCCGCTGGCCCCATAGACATGCATTACTCGCGTCGTGTAATCGCCGCAAGTAATTGACATGTCACTTATAGGTAGGCCTATATGTCTACTTACTTACTAGGATGCTTATATACTTATTTAATATAAACACTAGAAAAATGATGACAGTACTTAATTTTATTTTCTGCACTCCCTAAAGGTCATTTTTGTGGCTGATCTTCTGGAGTTGCATTTGACGGCGTTGAGGCCACAAAGTATGATCCTGGGGGTATCATCCCATAAAATCCCACTTGTCACCCCATGTGTCGTGGAGGGAGCAGTCATCATAGTGATCTGGGCCGAAAAGAAAAAAAAAACAAGGGGAAGACGACCACTCCGATCAGAAAAGATGTCACCAGTGAGTTACTGGCTATAACTATACTATAATCACTTATATGTGTGCAGATCCTGTGTACAACTGGTAGTCACTATGTGGTGCTTGCATGCAGCCACGGTCTGATAGTAGTATTTGGTCTTTAGGTAGTGGTAGAATTGGGATTTTTGGTCTTGGTATTGTGGGATTTTTTTTAGTAACAGTATGACGGTAACATGTGTGGCATATCTGCTCCATCTGCTCCATGTAGAGATGTATGTTTTGGTCACCGTATTATTTAGAGGTATTACACTATTGTACATATATGAGTGGTTTTGAAAAGGCCAGTATTGTACAGTATAGTGCTGAGATAATAAACAGGATCTATGTGGAATATGCGGAAAATAAGTGACGAAAACATAATTTTTTTTTTCTCAGTAAAAATACATGCCACAGTTCACAATGTGGTGTGAAATATGCCGTGTGAACCCAGCCCTACTGAGCATAATGTAACACAGATATAGAGATCCTTGTTTGTAATATACAGCAGTAGGGTGTCTGGCATTAGTCACACCAAATGGAGGCATGGACCTATAATGGAGTGTATTGCAAGTAGACTCCCTCTGAGTAAGTGACATATTGTAAAAGTTATGTGTAACCAGAGGTATACTGTCAGAATATGGTGGACATTAATTTTACATTAGTTGGTAACCAGAAAACATGTATCACACTTCTATGTTGATTCAGCCCTGTGAGTATCCGTTTCCTATGTACAAAACATATACTTTAATGTGTTCTTCTAACAGTTAAACCACTATAATCTATTATTGTAACATAAAATAATCTTCTGAAACCCACAGGAGGCCAATAAACACTCTGCAACCTATTGATCAAAGCTCTTTAAAGATAAAAAAAACATTTTCAAGTTGCTTTTTCAATTAGTTTACATGTTTTTGCACTCATCAAATAGAGATGTAACCAAGCACATAAAAGTTAGCAGAAAAATGCAGAATGTGCAATGTGGTTCAATACAGAAAGCGTTGTATAATGAGACTTTGAAGAGATAGTCAGTTCTACCAAGGAATCATTCATTTGTACTTGGAGGTAGAAGGAAAATATTGATAAACTATGAAAGCTATCCCCAAAGTAACTTTTTTGAAATGAAATCAGTAGCCTTCCAATTATCCTTCCCATTTTCCAGAAAGTTAAAACCTCTATTTTTAAGAGATAAATTCACAGATGTTACAATGATATCCCTTCATAACAAACTGAATACATTGTTAGCCACTTTTCCATTGTCTTCTGGAGGGAATATAAGTATAGATTTTAATTGTTTCAGATTGACACATTTGTAAGCTCAAAAATTTCCCCTGTCATGAAGCAAATGGTTTTTCATACTATTGGCATATGAAATACTTATTAAGTGATACACAGTTGAGGTGTCTGATAGGCTGTCTGCACACATATCAATTGTTGCGGTCATGGGTTAAAGAGGTGGTCTCACAGAGTTGCAAAAAGGGATGATTATTTTAGCCAAAAGTGGCCTTATATAATGAACTGTGCAGTTTCTCAACTGTTTCTGTGCTGCTGAGGGGAAAGTGTATCATGGGTGGTCAAATTGCACCATTGAAAACAAGCAATGTGGAAGCCATGAAGTACCTTGTGGCACTGATATCAGAGGTGAATATCAGCACTAAAGGTAGACAAACATGTTAGTGAAGCAGTCCATGATGAAAATGAACCAAGGGCCTACCAGACATGTGCCTGAAACTACAGTTCAGTGAATGCTACTGCGTCTGGAGCTCCAAAGCCGAGAGATGGTCACTGTACTTTTGCTAATGAAGGTGCATTGGCAATGAAGGCCTCTATTTTCAGGGTAGAGTTGAAATTGGACCTCTGTTGATTGTCAAAGAGTTGCCTACTCTGATAAGTCAAATTTTCTTCATTGAACCAATGGATATAGCCCTGTCACATGAGAAAGAACAGAGAACAAATACCCTGAAAACACTACTGGAAGAACACAATCTACTGATGGCAGCTTAATGAGCTGGGGAATGTTTGCCATTTTCTGGGCCCCACTCATCCATGTGGAAGACACTCTCAACCAATTTAGGTATGAATCTATGCTTGCAGACCATGTACACCCATACATGCTAATTGTCACAAGACAATGTGACATGTTTCATGGCTAGAAATAGTCAACATTGGTGAGAAAAAGGGCCATATGTATGAAAACAGTTTAGGTCTAAAGCTCACTTTTTGCCCATAGTAATTTGAAGAGGGTCTGCTGTTTGTCTCACCATAATAGCCAAATAAGCACCCTTTTCCCTCATGGCCCTTTCTGTATCAGAATGACACCAGAAGTGAGAGGAACCTGTGCTTGTACCACAACATTGGGGCAGTGATGACAATGAAACAATATAAGTGTCATTAATTATAATTTCGAATATATTAAAATGACTTTTTATGTGACTGGACAACCCTTTTACAGATCTTGGAAACTGGTAAACAGGAAATATATATGGAAAACTGGTAGTAGACTTTTTTGTTAAAATATTTTTTGTCACAACTATTCCTATCTAAGTTTCCTAACACTGTTAATATTACAGAAAATAGTGGGAATCCATATAAGCAATGCAACCAATATATATCAGTGGTATTTTAAAGCTGTATTTTGTCACTTTATTGACAATGTGGACATCTAACATTGTTAGAGTCATATTGTATTGCAAGTCAAAGTCTGAAGTTCTCGTCAACTGATGCACTACTATTATTTTATTTCAGATTACAAATAAGTATAACCAGTAGGATTTACATTCCTATCCATTTCTAACTTTTTTTTTAGGAATTGTGGATAGTTTTTGAAAAAATTAAAAATCCTAATATATTTTATTTGATTAAAAATATCAAACTCACTAATGGATCTTTATTGATACAAAATGTATTTGTAACAGATAAAAAGTAAATAAAAATAGTTATATGGGACAAACAGTTGTCCAAACATGTATTGTAATGAGTTGAAGACTTAGATCTCTGGCTTTTGAACATGGCATAAAAGCTTATGTTGGGTTTGGAAAGGAGAGGCATGAACCGCACATCCTCACACTATACGTTTATCTAATGCTTCTCAGCAAAACTTTACAAAAAATTAACATGAGGTTCTTAGTATACTTTTTGATCAAAACGTATAGGCCCACTTGTCACTTCACGGTGACCTCTATAAAGTAGGTCCCTACTCTAAATGGTGGTAACACTGCATGGCAGCCACCATGGTGGTGGTGCGGTGTGGCGGCCATTGCTGCTGTGATGCTGTGCTGGTGTGGTGGTGCAGTCCAGAGTCGGGGGGCTAGGTCTGGCAGCAGTGGTGCTGTTGGGCCACTGGGCTGTGCACCTCATCTGTGTGGTTTTTGCTGCGGTGGTGGGTGCCATGCAGTGTTACCCCCATTTAGAGTAGGGACCCACTTTATAGAGGTCGCCGTGAAGTGGAAAGTGGGCAAATACGTTTTGATCAAAAAGTATACTAAGAACCTCCTGTTCATTTTTTGTAAAGTTTTGCTGAGAAACATTAGATAAACGTATAGTGTGAGGATGTGTGGTTCATGCCTCTCCCTTCCAAGTTTGCTTATATCAGGTTGTAGCCTTCCATATTGTTATGGAGCTATAATTCCCAATATACTATTAATTGCAGGGGAATAGCATGTCACTGGCCCTCTGAGCAAATCATATCTTATAATGCTACTTAAGAATAAAGTCTAGCTACCTAAAAAAAAGAGATTAAGCAGATTAAATTTACAAATCTAAAGCCGTGCCTCTGTTGTAGCATGCAGAAGATTGCCTGAGGCTTTGCCTTCCTTGCTCCTTTATGATAGATGTAGTTCTCCCTACAGTTTTACATAAATTAAAGGTCACTGAGAAGAAACAAAGAAAGTTAGAAGTTTTTTGATCACTATGTACAAACCTCTGTAGGGTTGATGGGCAGATAATAATATTGCATGGACTCCTGCAGAAAAATGATATCTAAATGTGGATAGAGAAGAAAGTCCTTGATGAGAAGTTAAATCCATTCACGTAATCCCTATGCCTACATAGTATTTTGAAGATGCAATGGTACATTCTTTTGATTTTCTATGTATTAAACCTCAGGGATGCTAGATCAATTTACCACTGCAGTAAATATACAGCGTGTGTAATGAGTTTACGTTCAGTTTATGGTTTCATCAATAGCACAGCACCAGTTAAAACCCAATGGAAAATTCCCAAAAAAAAGAAATCTGTGTAAGTCATCTAAAAGATTGCAGACCTTAGTACAGACAAGAACACATGAACATACACTCATAGCACACAGCACAGTGATATACATTTACTGAATATGGTTTTTAATCCTAAGGATCAGAACCCATTTTTCATCCAGTGTTGAAAGGCTGTCTGTCAAGGGAGCAGCTCCAATGCAAATAACACTCACCTTAATTTAATACATAAGAATAACAGAAGTCTCTTCTTCATAATGAATTCTATCCTCTGAGCTGCGGTATTTCTACTCTGCTTTATAGCTGTCACATCTTCTAATAAAGGTCATCATTGAATATCAATTTATACATCTGCCTTCCTGTGTGGCTTAGCGTAAATGATGCTGAAAATTGTAACTTTCGTTCATAAATTCACTTTTCTGTTGCATAATATATTTTCTGATAATAGACTTGCAGCAAATGCCACTAACTCTGACTGCTAAAAAAGGGAAATGGAAAAGTACTGCAATTTCTAGCCTGGTCTAGTCCCAGAAGAGAGAAACTAAATGGTAAATTGTCATTAATTCAATTGGGTAAACCTTGCATACGTTTAATTAAAGGCAAATTTGTATATCCTTATTACAGATGAAGCAAGAATCTACTGCAATGGAAGTAGATTATATTCTGCACTTAAAAACAACTGATAAACATATACCGGTGCAATTTTGTAAATTCTGAGGTTTAAGCTGGAAATAATGGCTTTCCATTTTTTGGCTGTATGCCAAATTCACAAAATGGACCACAGATAAATATTTTGGAACAAGTACGATGTATCAGAGCACAAGATGTCTAAAAACATTTCACGTAGGCCATATAATAAATATTCCTAAAAAAGGCATTTTTTCAGTGTGTGTATATGGGGAAAATAAGTATTTGATACACTGGTGATTTGGCAGGTTTTTCCACCTACAAAGAATGGAGAGGTCTGTAATTTTTATCTTCGGTACACCTCAACTGTGAGAGACAGAATCTAAAGAAACCCCAAGAAAATCACATTGTATGATTATTAAATACTTAATTTGCATTTTATTGCATGAAATAAGTATTTGATCACCTACCAACCAGCAAGAATTCTGGCTCTCATATACCTGTTAGTTTTTCTTTAAGAAACCCTCCTATTATGCACTCATTAACTGTATTAATTGCACCTGTTTGAACTCATTCCCTGTATAAAAGACACCTGTCCACACACTCAATCACACTTAAACCTCTCCACCATTGCCAGAAGAGAAGGCAACAACTGTTGTCACAATTATTAGAAAAAGGAACACACACAACATGATTGTCAATCTTCCTCGGTCTGGGGCTCCATGCAAGATCGTGCCTCATGTGATAAGGGTGATTCTGAGAAGGGTGAGGAATCAGCCCAGAACTACACGAAAGGACCTGGTCAATGACCTGAATAAGTTGGGATCCACATTCTCAAAGATTACTGTAAACATAGTACACCATCATGGACTAAAATCCTGCAGGGAAAGCAAGGTTCCCCTTCTCATGCCAGAACATGTCTAGGCCCATTTGAAGTTCAACAATGACCATCTGGATGATCAGGAGGAGGCATAGCAGAATCTAATATATTTATAAATGAACAGCACATTGTTATGAAAGGGTGCTAGTGATAAGGGTATTGCAACCCAACTGATCAATAAATATATAGGAATCCACAGCACATGATACTTGGATATGCTTCAAAAAGTGTATTTATGTCACAAAAGGTGTTATATACAAATAAAGTGTTATTTACATATTACAATGTCATTACATGTGAAAATATACATTATATAGCATTCCATACTAAATAAATTGTAAAGTGTGGCAATGTGGTATGTGATTCGTCTGACGTTTCGGTTGATCAGACAACCTTATTCATAGATGATCACAAAGAAAACCAGTTAGGGAAGAATGGATATGGAAAGAAATGGTTGCAAGAACATGTACTGAGCAAATAAACACACATGCATATATATTATTATTATTATTATTATTATTATTAATAATTATTTATTTTACATTCAAGGTGGATACATATATAACATTGGTCAAACAACTACAAAGTGACAATAAGTAACTAACAACTGGTACAGAGGGAGAGAGGGCCCTGGCCATGAAGGCTTACAGTCTACAAGAAAGGTGGGAAGAGACAGAAGGTGAAGGGCAGACATGTTTGTGGGGTGGAGCGGTGGAACACGGTTAATGTTGGTCATAGGCTAGAGATGGGTTTTCAGGTTATCTTTGAGGCTAGTGAGAGTGGGGGAGAGTCTGAGGTGTTGAGGCAGTGAGTTCCAGAGTGTGGGGGAAGCATGAAAGAAGTCTTGGAGACGGTTATGTGAGGAGTTGATAAGGGAAGAGCAGAGAAGAAGGTCCTGTGAGGAGCGGAGTTTGCGAGACTTGTGGTATCTGGAGATTAGAGCAGAGATATATGGAGGGGAGAGGTTATGGAGAGCCTTGTAGGTCAAGGCTGCTAACTTGAACTGTATTCGCTGGACAATGGGTAGCCAGTGAAGGAATTGGCAGAGGGGAGAGGCAGAGGAGTAGTGAGGAGAGAGGTGAATCAGGCGGGCAACAGAGTTGAGGATGGTTTGGAGGGGAGTGAGGATTCTAGACGGGAGGCCACAGAGAAGAATGTTGCAATAGCCTAGGCGGGAAATAACAAGGACATTTTTGTGCTCTCAAAGTTAAGGAATGAGTGGATTCGGGAGATATTTTTTAGGTGGAGGCGGCAGGCAGAGGTGAGGGCTTGGATGTGCGGTTTGAAGGACAGATTGGAGTCAAAGGTTATCCCAAGGCAGCGGACTTGTGGAGCTGGTGAGAGTGTGTAGCCATTAACAGTGAGAGAGAGATCAGGTGGGGGGATAGAGTGGGATGGTGGGAAGATGATAAATTCATTTTTCTCCACGTTCAGTTTTAGGAGGCGGGAGGAGACGAAGGTGGATATGGACGATAGACAGTCTGAGATCTTGGTGAGGAAAGAGGTGACATCTGGGCCTGAAAGATAAAGTTGGGTGTCATCAGCATACAGGTGGTAATGAAAGCCATTTGATGCTATGAGCTGACCAATGCCAAGGGTGTAGATAGAGAAGAGTAGTGGGCCCAGAACAGACCCCTGGGGGACACCAACAAAGAGAATGCGAGATGAGGAGGTGGTGCGAGAGTGAGAGACACTGAATGTCCGATCAGTGAAGTATGAGGAGATCCAGGAGAGGGCCAAGTCTGTGATGCCAAAGGAGGAGAGAATTTGTAGGAGGAGGGAATGTCAGCAGTGTCAAAGGCAGAGTATAAGGACAGAGTAGGGGTGTGAGGCTTTGACAGTTTTATATATATATATATATATATATATATATATATATATATTATATATATATATATATATATATATATATATATATATATATATATATATTGTGACAGAGTGGCAAAGAGTAGTTGCCTGTTTCTGCCACTAGGTGGAGTCTTCCGGGTAGAGACGTGCCACCAAGAGCCTGGGCTTGGTGGGGGGGAGCCAATGGTTGTCTGTCAGCAACACTAGGTTGCGACAGCTGTATGTAGCATGGCTGGTTTTCCAGCCATTATGGGTTGGCTTCCTCGGAACAGCTGCAGATGTGTGGGTGGCTGTTCCCGCGTCCCAGGTATTCAGGTTCCATGTCGGGTTTTGGGCCAGTCTCGGGATGGCTATAAAAAGCCTGTCTTTCCGGGTTTGATCGGGGGGGGGGTTTGTACCCCCTGAGAGTGGAGCAACAAAAGAGCTGGGAAGAGAGCTCTGGCCCCAGAGGCTTGAGGCAAGCAGGTGGCTGCCTTCAGGAAGCCGAATCCAGCAGAGGCTGGAAAAAATGGTTGTGGCGCTGGCAGGTGGGCCAAGTCCACAGGTAGTGAGGTAAGTATCTTGTGTATAGTTAGAGGCCAGACGGCAAGGTTTTTTTTTTATGATTTGTGTTTTCTATAATTGTGTGCCTCAATAAAACTGGCTGAGGCCAGTTTGAACCATTCCTCAGTGTTCGAAGGTTATTTGTGCCAAGATTGTTCTCCCCAAGGACAGCGATCCCCAAAAGCCAGTGAGAAACCCCGAGATGGTCAAGATGGCTCTCAGAGCTAAGCGGATGCTTACAATATATTATTTAATATATATATATATATATAAAATTTATATATATATATATATATATATATATTTTATTATATATATATCACCTCCACTCTTGACGCGGTCGCCCCTCTCACACACAACAGAACCCGCAAAATCAACAGACAACCCTGGCATTCAGACTCCACTAAACATTTGAGGCAAGCTTCCAGAATATATATTTATATATAGGCCAGAATTGATAAGGAGGAGATGCAGCCAAGGTCCCGAGCTTAGGAAACATACAAATACATGGAGCTGTGACAGGACTGCTACTGAAAGGAAGTGCTGTAGCACATATATACAGTATATATGTGCTCATTTGCTAAGTACATGTTTTTGCAACCATTTCTTTCCATACCCATTCTACCCTAACTGGTTATCTTTGTGATTATCTATGAATAAGGTTGTCCGATCAACCGAAACGTCAGAAGAATCACATACCCCACTTTACTTTGTATGGAAGCTTATACAATGTATATTTTCACATGTAATGACATTGTATTATGTAAATGACACCTTTTATTATATAAATACACTTTTTGAAGCATGTTCAAGTATTGTGGGCTGTGGATTCCTATATTTATTTAGGCATAGGAGAAGGTCATATGGTCAGATGTAGAACCTTTTCTTATCAACTACATTCCCCGTGTTTGGAGGAAGAAGAGGAATGAGTACAACCCCAACAACACCATCCCTACAATGAAGCCTATCTGCAAAGGGGGACAGGACAACTACACCAAATTGAAGGGAGGATGGGTGGGGCCATCTATCATGAGATTTTGCCCAACAACCTCCTTCCCTCAGTAAAAGCATTGAAGATATGTCATGGCTGGATCTTTCAGCTTGAAAACTATCACAAACACACAGCCAGGACAACTAAGGAGGTGCTCCGTAAAAAGCATTTCAAGGAGTGGCCTAGCCAGTCTCCAGACCTGAACCCCAAAAGATCCACATTGTATGATTTTTAAGTAATTACTTTACATTTTGTTGCATAAAATAAGTATTTGATACAATAGAAAAACAGAACTTAATATTTGGTACAAAGACCTTTGTTTGAAATTACAGAGATCAGATGTTTCCTATAGTTCTTGACCAAATTTGCACATACTGCAGCAGGGATTTTGGCCTACTCCTTCATTCAGATCTTTTATGTTTCAAGGCTCTCACTGGGCTACATTGAGTTTCAGCTACCTCCAAAGATTTTCGATTGGGTTCAGGTCTGTACAGCACCTTGAAATGCTTGTTATGGAGCCACTCCTTTGTTGCCCTGGCTCTGTCTGGGTCATTGTTTGCTGGAAGACCCTGTTTGACCCCTCTTTACGAGGGAAGAGGTTATTGGGCAAAATCTCCAATACATTCCCATCCATCCTCCTTCAATAGGGCAGTTGTCCTGTTTGCTTTGCAGAAGGCAACCCCCAAAATATTAGGTTTCCAACCCCATGCTCATGGGTTGGGGTGGTTTTCTTGGGGGTTTTACTATTTTCTTTCCCCCAAACATGGGGAGTGGAGTTGATACCAAAACTTCTTTTTTTTTTTGGGCTCATCTGTACATGAATTCTCCCCTCCCCCTTAGCCCTTTAAATATAGCATGTCTGGGATGTATGAGAAGGGGGAAAATCTTCCTTAGGAGAGCCCGGGGTTTAAAGGGGTGTAGTGTTTTTTATTGCCTATTAGCCCCCCACTAAGCATCTGCATATCACAAGGCATTATGGGGAAAAGGGGCTGGAAAAGCCACTGCACCCTCTATAGGTTGTAACAAATCCTCAAATTTACTTCTGATTCACTGAATCATTGAGAAGCAAAAAGGAATAATTGTCAACCCAAATATTCCCTAATCAAACATACGGTTTCTTTTTTTTTGCCCCCCCATCATTTTAGAGCAGAGCGATTTTTGGTTTGACTGGGTGGGGGGGGCCCAATGAGGGGGTTTAATGAAAAGGGGGGAACATCTCCCCTTTTTAGGGAGAGCAACGGTTAAAGGGTTTGTTTTTAGGTTTTAAATTGCCTTTTACCCCAAACTCTAAGAAAATCTGAAATTTTCACAAGGCTTATGGGAAAGGGAGCTGGGAAAGCTAAACTCCCCGCCCCTATGGGTTTTGAAAAAATCCTCAATTTACTTTGATTAACTGAATCTTTGAGAAGAAAAAAGGAATAATTTTTCAAGCCAAAATTGCTCATCTACATAAAGCATTTTTGGGGGGTTTTTCCCCTTTATCAGTGTAGAGCGAGCCCCATAAATTTGGGTTGCTGGTGGGGGGCAAAGAGTGGGTTTTGAGAAGGGGGGAAAAATTATCCCTTTTTTTTTCCAAAAATTAGTGAATAAAAAAGTAAATTGGGGGGTTTTTACAAAACCCATAGAGGGCGCAGTGAGTTTTCCCGCTCCTTTTTCCCCTTTAATTTCCTTGTGATTAGAGAGGGGGGGAATTTCTCAAAAATTCGATTCGGTCCCCTTCGCCGAATTTTTCCCACAAAAAAAAAATTCGGGGTTCCGAATTACTTCGGACGGAAAACCGTTAAAAAGCAGCTATTTTTCCAAAGGGTGCAAAGAGCCCGCATGGGCCCCGTTTGAACGTTGTGCCCTGCTTAAATATGCAGAGGGGGCTTGGTTTGGTCTTCATACAATGTTGTGTTTTAGTTTTTTGGGCACGCAGATGGGCTGCCCCCTTTGCTTTAGAAAACGTTCACTATTAAAAAATTCCCCGGGAAATTAAAGGGCCCCAAAAATGACCAAAAAAATCAAGGGGTATGTAGCCCACAAAGTAAAGCCAGCAAAAGCCCGGAAAAAAAAAAAGTGAGAGCTCAGGTGGGGAACATTAGGGGACAATGTTGGGGGGGGTGACGGGCAGCCCCGCCACAGCAGCATGGGGGTCAGGCGTGGGACAATGACAAATTTTGGAGGCGGGCCCCCCAAAAAGTAAATTTGGGCCAAAAGAGTGGCACAATCACACAGGGGGTTTTGGAGGTCCCCGGCGGGGGAGCATTTTGAGGTCAGGCAGGGGCAAAAATGACCCTTCTGCCCCGGCGGGCCCCAAACAGTTTTTAGGGCCCCGGGGTGGCCCAATGATTTCAGTGTGGAGGTCACGGCGGGAACCCGTAAAGAGATCAGGCAGTGGCAAATACATTCTGGAGGCGGCA
>JAODAL010054940.1:0-24299 GCA_025379985.1 Phyllomedusa bahiana | reverse complement strand
CTCCCAGTTTCTCCATCTGCCACCAACCATCTTTACAGGGGCTGGTATTCCCACCCCCTCCACTCTCTGTCATTGTGCCACTCTATGCCTCTGCTGCTGCTGCCATGCCCTTAACACTGTGTCATTGTGCCACTCTGTGGCCCTCCCCTTTTTTTGCCCCTCCAGAATGTCATTGTGCCACTCCCTTGGACTCATGCTGCTGCTGTGGCTGCTGCCGTGCCCTCCCACTGTGTCTTGTCCCACTCTCGGACCTCATGCTGCTGCTGCCGTGCCTCACTCTCTGTCATTGTGCCACTCTGTGGCCTACTCCTGTTTTTGCCACCTCAGAATGTCATTGTGCCACTGCCTGACCTTATGCTGCTGCTGTGGTGTTTCCGTGCCCTCCACACTGTGTCATTGTGCCACTCTCTGACCTCATGCTGCTGCTGCTGTGACCTCCACTCTCTGTCATTGTGCCACTCTGTGGCCTACTACTGTTTTGCCCTACACTGTGTCATTGTGCCACTGCCTGACCTCATGCTGCTGCTGTGGCTGTTGCCGTGCCCTCCCCCACTGTGTCATTGTGCCACTCTCTGACCTCATGCTGCTGCTGCTGTGACCTCCACTCTCTGTCATTGTGCCACTCTGTGGCCTACTCCTGTTTTTGCCACCTCCAGAATGTCATTGTGCCACTGTCTGACCTCATGCTGCTGCTGTGGCTGCTGCCGTGCCCTCCACACTGTGTCATTGTGCCACTCTGTGGCCTACTCCTGTTTTCCACTTCCAGAATGTCATTGTGGCACTGCTTGACCTCCTGCTACTGCTGTGGCCGCTGCCGTGCCCGCCACACTCTGTCATTGTGCCACTGTCTGACCTCATGCTGCTGCTGTGGCTGCTGCCGTGCCCTCCACACTGTGTCATTGTGCCACTCTCTGACCTCATGCTGCTGCTGCCGTGACCTCCACTCTCTGTCATTGTGCCGATCTGTGGCCTACTACTGTTTTGCCACCTCCAGAATGTCATTTTGCCACTGCCTAACCTCATGCTGCTGCTTCTGCTGCTGCTGTGGCCTCCACACTGTGTCATTCTGCCACTCTGTGGCCTACTCCTGTTTTTTCCACCTCCAGAATGTCATTGTGCCACTGCCTGACCTCATGCTGCTGCCGTGCCCGCCACACTCTGTCATTGTGCCACTGTCTGACCTCATGCTGCTGCTGTGGCTGCTGCATGCCCCCCAACACTGTGTCATTGTGCCACTCTCTGACCTCATGCTGCTGCTGCCGTGACCTCACTCTCTGTCATTGTGCCGATCTGTGGCCTACTACTGTTTTGCCACCTCCAGAATGTCATTTTGCCACTGCCTAACCTAATGCTGCTGCTGCTGCTGCTGTGGCCTCCACACTGTGTCATTGTGCCACCTGTGGCCTACTCCTGTTTTTTCCACCTCCAGAATGTCATTGTGCCACTGCCTGACCTCATGCTGCTGCTGTGGCTGCTGCCGTGCCCTCCACACTCTGTCATTGTGCCACTGTCTGACCTCATGCTGCTGTGGCTGCTGCCATGCCCTCCCCCACTGTGTCATTGTGCCACTCTCTGACCTCATGCTGCTGCTGCCGTGACTCCACTTCTGTCATTGTGCCGATCTGTGGCCTACTATGTTTTGCACCCTCCAGAATGTCATTTGCCACTGCCAAACCCTCATGTTGCTGCTGCTGTTTTGCCTCCACACTGTGTCATTGTGAAACCCTCTGTGGCCTACTCTGTTTTTGCCCTCCAGAATGTCTTTTGTGCCACCTGTCTGACCCCCATGCTGCTGCTGTGGCTGCTGTCGTGCCCTCCACACTGTGTCATTGTGCCACTCTCTGACCTCATGCTGCTGCTGCCGTGCCCCCACACTCTGTCATTGTGCCACTGTCTGACCTCATGCTGCTGCTGTGGCTGCTGCCGTCCCCTCTACACTGTGTCATTGTGCCACTCTGTGGCCTACTCCTGTTTTGCCACCTCCGGAATGTCAATGTACTCTGACCTCATGCTGCTGTAACCTGACAGGTGGTTTCATTCACAGATGTTATTTTGCAGTAAATTGGGGAAAAACTCAAACTGACATTTTCCAGATCATGCTATATTAGGGCACAATAAAATTTGCATAAAGTTTGGTTCATCAGAATACAATTCAGGTACAAAAGGAGTAAAAGAATGCTAAAACTAATAATCCATGGACAAGTGGTACAGTTTAAAGCATTCTTTTATGCATAAAGTTTGGTTCATCAGAGTACAATTCAGGTACAAAAGGAGTAAAAGAATGCTAAAACTAATAATCCATGGACAAGTGGTACAGTTTAAAGCATTCTTTTATGCAGAGGCCAGGCTTATCAGGATAGGTTTCACAATGCTATGTTGTGTCCTTTCTGATTCCTTTTTGTACCAGACTCTGCACTTTTCTCCATCCTTCCCTTTTTACCAGTGGAGGGGATTTTGTTAGTGAAATGCTGCCTTGTTACAATAGAGGGGGCATAAGAACAAGAAGTGCTGGAGTCTCTTCCTGGTCCCCTATAATTATCGCCTTTATTACCTTTGCTTGAACTGTAATAAACGTCCCCGCTTGACATGTACAAGAACAAAAGTGTTGTACATCACCATCTGCACTATGTGCATGGCCAGCTTTTTGTACCACACTTAGGTTTTACGTGTGGCACTTTATGGCTTCAGAATCTAGTCCAAAAGGTCTACCCTACCTATGTACCTGTTGTAATCCAAAACACAGTCAGGTTTGTGGGCGACTGTACTGGTACCTCGTACAGGGGTAGAGGTAGTGCTGAGGCTGTGATGTGGTCAATATAAGGACATCCCTCTTGTTCTTATATTTTACCAGTAGGTCATCGCTGGATTGAGACCTGCTTTCGCCCCATTGGAGCAATTGCACAACAAATGGTTTAGGGAGTCCCATCTGATTTATGTGCACTGTGCCACAGACTGCTGTACATCTGCAGCTGTGGCACTTAAAAAGTGTAATACTTGCATAAAAGTTATCCATGCACAGGTGGTAACCTTTATCTAGCAGTGGGTGCTCCAAACCCACAATATCATTCCACGTACTTTCAGGGAAGGGAGGCATTCTCAGGGGACTGTTTGGACGTCGAAGGATTTGTACATACAAATACATTTCTCTGTGATGTAGACCGGTGCAAATTTGGTGCTGAAATGGTTTATTACAGGCTGAACTTTAAACAAGCGGTCATAGGTGGGTTTCATCTTGGGGCGGGCATAGTGCATTATTGACATAATGCAAGAATTTCTGGATTTGCTCAAAGAGCGTACGGGTCATTGCAGGGCTGTATAATAGAGTACTGTAAAAAATTTCACTATTGCAGGGCCGCCTGCTCTCGGGCTTCTTCACTATTCCCATATGCTAAGTAAGGCCCCAAAATATCAACAGAGTCCATGGGGGTCCCCCTTGCTGTATGATGATGTGGGACTAAAAACTGCTGGATGTAAAGATTTGTCTGGACAACCATGACATCTACAAAATCCTCAGATAAAAAGACTTTTAAAAAATCTATTTCAGCAAGTCCTGTTGTATCAATAAGATCTCCAGGGGATGGTCACAAATTCAGGGATTTGAGGCTCGTAATCTTCTGGAGCTGGAGTCCATATGGGGCCACTAATGTGGGAGGTTCTGACATACGGGGGCATCTACAAAAGGGACCCTAATCAACGGAGGAGGATTTAGACAAGACAAAAGCAATAAATTCATCATCCAAACCACTACCGGAATCGCTTTCAGAAGCCAGGAAACCATACATCTCACTGGTGAGTATCATCTCTGACAGGATTAGGACATTTTATTTTTATGTGGCTTGTAAATGTTGGTGCTTGAACAATTTATGTGTAAAAAGTGCTATGACAATGGGGGTGTATGTAGCACCACGTGTGGGGAAATTTAGCTTTTTGTTGGAAAAAATTATTAAAAAAAAAACAAACCTACATAAATTCAGTAAAAAAACATACTACGCCTTTGTTACTGCAAAATTAGCCTAAAGCTATAACATTTTATAAAAAAAATACTGTATTACAAAAAAACTTATTAGTTATTTTTCAAAAAAAAAAATGTATTGGATGAGGGTCAGTGAAAAATAACACTACTAAACACCAATCAGTAAAAAATACTACTACCCTAACATAAATGGTAACTCTAAGCTTGAAAAACTACTTACAATTTTTATATTTAATTCTAACTAGAAGAAACGATTTTTTTTTAAACTAAAAGAATGTCACTACCTCTGCTACTAACTGCTGCCTATTCAATGAACTAAACTCCTAATCACTAAATATCTACTGTATATACTCGAGTATAAGCCGACCCGAGTATAAGCCGACGCACCTACTTTTGCCCCAAAAAAACGGGAAAACTTATTGACTCGAGTATAAGCCTAGGGTAAAAAAATGCAGCGGCTACTGGTAAATTTTAAAAATAAAAATGGATACCAATAAAATTACATAGGCAGTTTAATGTCCCCCATAGGCAATTATAGGCATATATTTGTTTCTATATGCAGGTATATGTCCCAAAAGGCACGTATATGGCCCCATAGGCATGTAATAGGCAGTTATATGTCCCCCATAAGCAGATTATAGGCAGGTATATGGCCCCATACGCAGGTAATAGGCAGGTATATGGCCCCATAGGCAGGTATAGGGCAGACTGTAGGCAGGTATAGGGCAGGTATAGGGACGGCTGTAGGCAGGTATAGGCAGCTGTAGGCAGTTATAGGGCAGGTATAGGCAGCTGTAGGCAGGTATAGGGCCGGCTGAAGGCAGGTATAGGGCAAGTATAGGCAGCTGTAGGCAGGTATAGGGCAGGTATAGGCAGCTGTAGGCAGGTATAGGGCAGGTATAGGCAGCTGTAGGCAGTTATAGGGCAGGGATAGGGCAGGTATAGGGCCAGCTGTAGGCAGGTATAGGGCAGGTATAGGGCAGGTATAGGGCCGGCTGTAGGCAGGTATAGGGCAGGTATAGGCAGCTGTAGGCAGGTATAGGGCCGGCTGTAGGCAGGTATAGGCAGCTGTAGGCAGGTATAGGCAGTTTAAAAAAATAAAAAAACAATCACTTACCTGGATCCCCGCTGCTCCGGACTCCCGCGCGCTCCTCGGGTCTTCCCGGCACAGGCGGGTGACGTCATCAGGCCGCGCACGCAGCGTGATGACATGCACGCTGCCTGTGCCGGGAGCTCCGGACAGCCGCCAGTCTGCGGCCGCCCGGAGGCCACTGCGGAGCACGGAGCGCTCGCTCTGTGCCCCGCAGTGGTATCCCTTCACTTATATGCGCTCCGGAGGAGTCGCATATAGGTGAAGGGATCGCGGACAGTGCCCGGGCCAGCGCAGCGCCCGGACACTGTGCGCTCACTCGGCCTTCAGTTATATGCACTCCCTGAGGAGCCGCATATAGCTGAAGCGTCCCTGTCGGCGCCCGGGCCATCGCAGCGCCTGAGCGCAGACAGTGACTCGAGTATAAGCCGAGGGGAGATTTTTCAGCACATTATTTGTGCTGAAAAACTCGGCTTATACTCGAGTATATACGGTATATTTTTTACTATTTAAAAAAAAATGCACCAACAACGTATCAGTGATATGTGTCACTTACCAGTGCTTGGAGACAGCGGAATGGGTAATAAATTAACCCTGCACCAACACATCACTGATCAGCGGTCGCAGGAAAAAAAATAAAAAAATAAATGAATAGACGCTGACTAGTGATGTGTCCCTAATCAGCATGATTGCGCAACTATTGGCAGAAACATGGGTAAAAAAATCACAAATTTTAAAAAAAACCTGCACCAAAAACAGCTGATCAGTGATAAAATCACTATTCAGCAGACAGATTAAGCAGGGAATAGAAACTCAGCTAAGCTGTCTGTGCATCTGATCAAGTCGAGTCAGGAGCAAAACAGAAGATCCACTGCACCGCCAATGAATCATAAAGGCTACTGACCGCCGTACCACCAATGTGAGTTACCAGACAGTAATGGGCGCCACTATGCACGTTGTTCTGAATTCGAATGTTTTAAACGGACTGCGATTGGTCAGACAGTCATGACCAACCAATCACAGCGCCTGTTCATACGTCTAAAAAGCAAGGCTGTGACAGTTTTTGGGCTGAAAGCACACCAGAATACTGGCGCAGTCCTATACGTACAGTACATGTCGACAAAAATGCTGACTGGATGCATTGAATTTCCATGTCCTACTGCCATCGGATCTATACTACCCACATAATATACTAGTCATTCTCACTGCATGATGGAATGGGCGACAGTGTCTGGATTACTCAGAGGAAGAGTTACGCGGAAATGTGTTGTCACAATTTCCAAGAAATACCAGAAATCAAAAACACAAAATAAGGAGTTGGAGGAAAACATTATTCAATTTAAACCTGAGGTATCTAGGTTGATTAATGATGGCAAAGCCATAGGAGTTCTTGCACAAAAACAAGTTAATTATCTAAAAGTCAATAATCCTATTACTCCTATAATAAATGTTCTACCAAAAGTCCATAAACATATACAGTTGAAATCAGAAGTTTACATATCCTTCCTCTAGTGTTAGCTTTCTGTTACTCTTTCTTATGTTAACGGGTCGGTTTTGACCTGTGTCTTAAATCACCCCTAGGATACCCTAAAAACAGTTATTTATGATCCAATTTGTTTCTTACCTCTTAGTTACCTTGTTAGGGTTTCTCATCCATGGAAGGATTGATTTTAATATTTTTGTTGTGGCCCCCCTGGGCCTTTCATTTCAGAGCGTACCCTTCATTTTCAATATAAAAATATTGTCAAATGAACCTCAAGAGAATAATATAAACTTAAAAAAGTTTGTTATATTACCTGACTATTACTGAAGGGTTTTAGAACACATTTCTTAAATGTAAAAAAAATATACATATATATATTTTATATTATTAACTCTAGTAACATCTATGGTGTTACGTGTCAATTTTGACCCATATCTAACTACTTTATGAAAAAGACAAAAAACTGATTTTTTTTTTTATAGAACTTTAATACAAATAAAAGATGAAAATTGTATTAACATTAATAGCAATAATAATAAAAAGTAGCTTTTCTAGGTCAAACAAACAAACAACAATCAATCAAACAAATCAAATCAACAGAAATCAAGTACTAGTTTTTAGATGCATTAGTATTTAGATGCATGTGTGGCAAAAAGTAACACTTTTTGTGTGTTCTTTGCAGAGGTATTTTTTGCAGCCGAAGCACGATGTGTTTATCTTTCTGTCCTTATTGCTAGGGCAGACCTGACACCTCTTTCTTTTAGAATCAGGTGGTCTCACTGGGGTTGTGGCTGTTGTGGTTGATGTTGAGGCAGGGCTGGTTGAGGAGGATGCTGGTGATGATGCTCTTTGTGTTGCTGTGGGTGTGGGCGAAGCACTTGATGAGCTCTGGAGTTGTCGGACCACGGCTGCAGCGGCTGGGTATCGGGGCACCCGTTCCCTTTGGTCAATGTGCGCCTTGACAAGGGATCTTCCGCTTGTTTTTTTTCTTTGAATTCCATCCTTGGTGAATGTGGGTCCACAACACAAATGCATTGTATGCTGACACATCAAGGATGTTGGAAAATACAACCATTGGCCATCTCCCAGTCATTCGCTGGCAAATGTAGGTGGCAGTCAGCTTGTCCAGGTTGTCGACTCCTCCTTTGTTTTTGTTATAGTCCAGGATGATTCTGGGCTTTTTGTCACTTTATTATGACACAGCTGCATCTTTGTGAAGTGTGGAAATCAGTACCATATTCCGTCGTTTTTTGGGGCAGTATGAAACAGCAGTGGTTGTGTCTGTAAAAACAAACTTTGAGGAAAGTGGAGCCCTGTCCTTCATCTGCAACAATTCAGCGGGCAGCTCAGGTTTGTTTTTTTTCACTGTGCCCACCATGGTGATTTTCCTCCTGAGAAGTTCTTGTCCAAGGTCATAGCTGGTTAAAAAATTGTCACAAGTAATGTTGTGACCCTGCAGTCCAGTAGTCATATCGAGGACTACATGTTTTCCTTGTTTTTTTTCAGGGATGCCGCTTGCAGACTTGCCTGTGTAAATCTGTAGATTCCATACATAGCTAGTTTTTGCATCACAGGGTGCCCAGATTTTTATGCCGTATTTGCCTGGCTTACTTTGCATGTATTGCCGGAAGGGGCATTTTCCGCGAAAAGGGAGAAAACGTTCGTCTACTGTCACCTCTGGCCCTGGGTTGAACATCAGTGGAAGTATCTTCAACCATTTCTCCCAAACATCCCTGATGGGTGCAAGTTTGTATGATTTTGTTCTGGTGTCTCTGTTGTCAAATCTGAGGACTCTTGATATCATTTGAAACTTTTGAAGTGACATTGTTGCCCGGAAAATATTCCTGCCTGTCGATGCGTCCCAGAGACTATCAGTGGCCTCATTGCAGGATTTGTACACTCCAGCAAGGAGAAGAACACCAATGTAGGCATCCAGGTCATCATCATGAAGGTCATTCCACATGTTGCCGTGGACTTTTTTTCCTTCAAGGTTTGTCATAGCAATAATGACTTTTTTTTATTGACAATGGCATAAACAGATCCAAACATG
Organism: Phyllomedusa bahiana; assembly: GCA_025379985.1. Classification (NCBI taxonomy): domain Eukaryota; kingdom Metazoa; phylum Chordata; class Amphibia; order Anura; family Hylidae; genus Phyllomedusa; species Phyllomedusa bahiana. Next base: position 15,703 of record JAODAL010054940.1, on the reverse strand, counting down.
TCTTGATGTCACTTACTCTTGTCACAGCAAACCTTGTGATCCCAGGGGTCATTTTTATGACATTTGCAGCATCTGTCCTGCCATGTACATCTGGAGGTACTGAGCTCCAAATGATCTTGCCACTTTTGGATTTGAATCTTTCAGCGGGAGCAGCTTCAGCACCGGTGACCTCCTCATCAGACTGATCAGAACTGTCTGTGTCTTCCGATTGATACTCCTCATCATCTTCCTCCTCAGAAACCTGTTCATCTGTATCAGTGTGCTGCTGTGTGTCCTCGGATTCAATATCAGCCAAGATATAATGCAGAATTTGGCTTGCATCTAATCTTCTCCTCATTGTTGCATGGTGTAAACTGAAGATGTATACTCTGCAAAGTACCAACTGTAAGCTGATTTGGCCATACATGCCTGGACATGTCCCTAACTCATGTTGTTGGAGGTAGAGCTGGCTGTGGGCTGTTGGTTTATATTGTGTTTATGAGTTCAGTTTTGGGACTTATTATTATTTTTTTACTCTTATATTAGACCTGGGTCGAAATTTACCCCAACAACACAAATGTTATAATTTTAATAAGAGCATTTTACAATTTAGTAAAATAGATTTGTTTTATTGTATTTTGTTTAAAAATAAGTTACTGAAAAAGTCAAAAAGTCTTGATGCAATAAACAAATTTTTGTAGAATTTGTATGCATTTAAAACCTAAAACGGGTCGGTCACGACCCTAACACTAGAGGAAGGATATACTATATAAAAAGACACATTTGCATGTTTTTCTCACTATCTGACAAGAAATCAGAATAAACCTTACCTGTTTTAGGTCAATTAGGATTACCAAAATTATTTACATTTGCCAAATGACTGACTAATGAGAGAGAGAATTTTTTAATTCATTTTTATTATTTTATGCAAAGTCAAAAGCTTACCTACATTTCATTTGTATTTGGTAGCATTGCTCTTAAACTGTATAACTTGGGTCAAACATTTTGGATATCCTTCCACAAGCTTCTCACAATAGTTGTGTCATGATTGTGCCTGACACAACCCCGGCTTTTGGCTCTGGTCGCCGGTCACGGCAGGTACAACACAAACCATGGTTTTTAACATAATACCTTGTATTCTTTTTCACCACTGTGAACGCTGCTTGCAAACTCTGTATGCCTAATTGATTTCTGGTCAAGGCCCGTAGCCAGAAACCTTCCAGCACTATTGGGGTTAACTTCTTCTCTTTGTGATTGACAGTTCCTTCTTCCTATCACTTCTGCTATCCTTCCTTTCCTTCCCTATTTATAGTCTCACCTTCCTGCCTTCTTTGCCTGCTACACGGTTCCTCTTTATATAGTTCACCTGTGTTCTCATTTGCTTCTCTGTGCTTTTGACTTTTGCCTGGTTCCTGGTTACTCTTTTGCCTCACGTTTTTGTACTGCGCTGCCCGTTAGTTACTGTCCTGGCCTGCTCGACTTCTCTTGTTTGTTCCGTGTTTGTTTGTCTTTGTCTGTGTTCCTCTTGGCTCAGAGCAGTCATCAGTCTTCAGGTTGGGGCAGATCTAGTAAAGAGTTGGGTTCGCCAAAAGGCAGGGACAGAGGTTGGGACCAGTGTCAGGACCTCACTCATCTGTGTCTGTGTGTGTCCCTGACAGGTTTTTGCAAGTTGGGTGGAATTTTGGCCCACTCCTCCTGACAGAACTCATGTAACTGAGCCATGTTTGTAGATCGCCTTGTTCGCACCTGCCCTTTCAGCTTTGCCTATAAATTTTCAATAGGATTGAGGTCAGGGATTTGTGATGGGCACTATAAAACATTGACTTGGTTATCTTTAAGCCACTTTTAACCAGTTTGGCAGTATTGTCCATTTGGAAGACCCATTTCCACCCAAGCTTTAACTTTCTAGCTAATGTCTTGAGATGTTGCTTCAGTATTGCCACATATTCTTCTTTTTTCATGATGCCATCAATTTTGTGAAGTTCACCAGTCCCTTCTGCAGCAAAACAACCCCACAACATGATGCTGCCACCCCCGTGTTTCCCAGTGGGGATGGTGTTTTTAGGTTTCCAAACTGCTCCCTTTTTCCTCCAAACGTAGTTATGGTCATTATGGCCAAACAGTTCAATTTTTTTTGTCAGACCGCAGGACATGTCTCCAAAAATATAGGTCTTTGTTCCTGTGTGCATTTGCAAAACATTAATCTGGCTTTTATATGTTTCTTTTGGAGTAATGGCTGCTTCCTGGCAGATTGTCCTTTCAGCCCATGTTCACACAATACTCGTTTCACTGTGGATAATGACACAATCTTACCAGATTCTGCCAGCATCTTCACAAGGTCTTTTACATTTGTTCGTGGGTTGATATGCACATGTTGGAACAAAGCACGTTCATTTCTGAGACACAGAACCCATCTCTTTCCTAAGTGGTATGATGGCTGGACATTTCCATCTTGTTTATACAGGCGTATAATTGTTTGTACAAATGAATTAGCCACCTTCAAGTATCTGGAAATTGTGCCCAAGGATGATCAGGACTTGTGCAAGTCCACAATTCGCTTCCTGAAACTTTTGACTTTGCAGAAAGTAATAAAAATGTCTTAAAAATTCTCTCTCTCATTATTTTGGCATTTGGCAAATATAAATAATTTTGGTAATCTTAATTGACCTAAAACAGGTAAGGTTTTTTCTGATTTCATGTCAGATTAAAAAAAAACATGCATAGGTGTCTTTTTATATAGTGTGTGTAAACTTCTGGTTTCAACTGCATGTCCTCCCTCTAAGGAATGTATAAGAATATTTGTGGATGGCTGGATTCACTTCTACAGCCACCGGTCTGAGGTGTTCCAGGTTTTATTTAAGATTACAGTGACTTTTTGCGTACTTTTCTGTATTAGACGTGGTAATCCCAATATAACTGGCTCAGTTGTGATGTTGAACCACTGTGCACTTGCATCCCACTTAAAGTGGATATTGAAACACTTTCTTTTCTTCTCAATAAGTGTAGTTCATAATCTCAGGAATACAAAGAATTTGTGATGCAAGTGACTGTGTTTCTCATATCGCACAATTTTTTTATTATAATGTTGTATATTACCTACAGATCATGGGTGTTTCCATTGGGGCATAATTTTCTCCATTCCTAGCAAAATTGGCATTATGTTAGTGAGTGGAGTTATTTATTTTGCAGTTGATAATCCTTTTTTTATATATGTAACATGGTACAAATGCTTATAGTTTGGCAGGGTTATGTATCTGTCGTACCAGATTTCATTCAGTATTTACAATTTACATTTTTAGCACATACACCTGAGACTTAATTTTTTGGATCTTAATTTACAAGGCATTCCTAATAATATCATTAAAACAACTACGGTACTTTCAGCAAACCAATTACTGGAAACACTATTTTACATTTTAAAAGAAATTATCCTATCATCTTAAATATAACCTAATTTTAGCCCTAGTGGGAGAATTAATAAAAGGCAAAATAAATTGTAATTACCAAAGCGAGTATGAAAATCTCCAAAAATGTGTGCACAATTATCTGTTAGGGGGTTTCCGACATGAGTATTAAATAAGACAAGATTGTCTCCACAAAATCTAGGAAACTATTATTGGATAAAAAATGTATTGAAAAAACAAAAAAGAACCCACCCTAGTATTAGAATTTAGTAAGTATTTTAATTATATCAAATCTATAAATACTTTCCATTGTTGACTAAAGATGATATCTTATAAGATATACTATCTAAGGGTTGCAGAGTTGTAGTTAAAAAACTTTGTATTCTGGGAAGTTTTGTATCTCCTAACAATACAACTACCCAACAGGTTAATCAAACCTGGTTACATTGTAAAAGTTTCTTCAGATGCGGTAGTCATCCTTGCAAAGTATGTACGGTGGTCGTTCCGGTAAATCCCTTTACCAATGTAGATCAAAATATTCCATATAACATTAAGAAATATATTAATTGTAACAGTAGCAGTAATGCAGTAATGCAGTAACAATGACTTGACTTGAGTATGATGTAATAGCGGCAGCTTTGATAATGATACAACAGTCTCTGAGTATGTGTCAGACTCTGGTAACTTGAGATGCTGGGAGTAGTATTACTTTAGAAAGATAACTGATTACAGACCTTATTCCTGAAGAGTGGATTCTTACACCAAGGGCACAGGCTTTGAGAAAAAGACCTGGTTTGAAGGACCTCTGATTCTTGAATACTCGGATTTGAGACAGACTGAAGCTACTTCCGCACGCGTTGACGCATGAGAAGTGCGTGGATCTCTGACTTGAAAGCCAGGAGAAGACTATGACCGCTGGTGGGAGACCCTCTATTCCCAGACGGTCGGACAGAAGGTTTTCTGACTGGACTTGCACCCTCCTGAGTAGCCCTGGAGATCCTGTGTGAGTCCCTTAGGTGGTAGGAGTTTTTAAAGGCCGGGGTTTTGAGGTAGGTGGGGGCCTAGCAGAATGGCTGGGGAAAACCCGGGGACCCAACAAACCCCCTTTGGGACTTGCCGGAGACCCGCACCCCTCCCGATGGGGGGAAGCAGAGATTTAAACTAAAACTGCCTAATTTCCTAACGCCAAACTGCCTCTGGCCTGCCTTTTGGTGTTGGTTGGTAGCAGAGGGGTGATATTTCAGAGAGCTATTGCATCATTTTTAAACCCGACGGTTTAAATGCAGCCCAATCGAAGATTACATGTTATACATGGGCAAATGTTAAAAAGGAACCAAACACCCGGGGGGCAAAACCTAGAGAATACTTTAGATTTCCCAATATTATGATTTTTTTCTGCACGAAATTTTTTGTAAAAGGAATACAGCAAAAAAAAGGGAACCCAAAAAAATTTTTCCCAGGCGGGTCAAAACAATTTTCCCCCTCTGGAAAAAAAGCCACCCTCGGGGGGCCCTGTTAAAAAACTTTGACTTAGTGCAAATAAAACTAAAAACACAAACACTGGGTTAAAAAAATATAGTGCAAAAAACCATGTTTAAAAAACACTTTAAATAAAGGGTAGTCCTTTTGGTAGAAATGAGGGGGTTCTTTTTGGGGGGCAATTAAAACCCCATCGTCCTTCACAAGCTCTGTGGGGCACTGGGGAAAATAAAGGAAATGCCCTCTCAGCCCCTAGGCGGGGTTTAGGGGATTTAAGGTGCTTGGGTTTGGACCAGGTGTGAGGTTTAAAACTTTTACATGGAAAAAAGTTATCTTAACAAACCCTAACTAACTAACAAAACAAAGGGAAAAATTTAAAAATATACCATTTAATTAAATAAAATTGGAAAAACTAGGGTTAAAGGGAGGTAATTTTTATATGCATACAGTACGGGAAATTTCCCACTCTCTGTAGCGTCCCTGGTAGGGGTTCCCTTTTTGGTTGAGCGCTCAGATCTTCTGAGGGTGAGCTCTTTCACCGGGCTGTTTGGAACTGGTCGTTTTGGGGAAAACCTTTTTTTTTTTGCGGGAGGGGGGGCAGGTAAGTGAGAGCACCCTTAGGGGGTTGAAATTGGACGGGGGCCCATATTTTTATACGGGGTGCCTGTTTGGGTATGGGAAACGGTGTAACTCTCAAGGTGTCCTCAAAGGGGGTTTTTCTTGGCGGAGACATGGTATTGGTGGTTTACTTAAAAAAGGTGGGTGGGAAGGGTGCTGTGAAAGTTTGGGGTTTATCTTCTTGGTAATAATTTTAACCGGTTAGGGTTTTGTACAGTCGGGGTTCCCAATCCCCGGTTTTCTTGATTTTCTTTCACATCGGGTTTCAGGGTAAGGAAAGGGAAGTCATGTGTAGGGTTTTGGGTTTCCCCTTTGACAGTCCAATTTGGCGGAGCGGTAAATTTTTCTTGGGGCCAAACCTTGTCTCCCACTTTAGTGGAGTGGCTTCGCTTTTTGGTTGTATGAGCCTTTTGTCTTTCGGCGAGCTTTTTCCCCATCCTTTTGTCAAAAATTTTTTCCCTCGGGAAATTTTGGGATCTCCTTTGGTGTTCTTGTACACAATCTGTTTAGGCAGAGGGTTTATGGAGTGGGGAACTTTTTAACCCAAAAGGGCCCCGGGTCTTGTGGGAGTTGACCTTGACGTCCGAACATAAATTTTAAAATTTGGTGAAAGCCAGCGGAACAGTGAGTGGTGTTATTGTAAAATTCAACCATCTGTTGAAAAAACTGGGGCCCATTCTTTTTTAGAGAAAGAAGCTTTTTCCAACATTTTTTTTTAAAACCATTTTGGTTAAATTTTTCTCGCATAGGGGTTCCTTTGAGGGTGGTTTTCTGTTAGTGCAAAGGCTTTTTAAAATTCATGGTAGGAACAAAGTTTTGGGAAAGAGCTGGGATTAAAATGCTGGACCCCGGTCTTTTTAATTTTAGGACTCTGGGAGCCATGTGCTTCACGAAATTTCCCGTAGAAGTGTGGTGTATTTGAGCAGTTTTTTTTTTTTGCCCGGGAAACAACAAAATACCCACTTGGAGTAGAGTGGGGACCTTTCGTTAGGGTTTTTGGGTTATCCAGATCTTTTTGGGAAAAGCCAATTTAAGGGTTAGGGGCCAAAATTTGGGTTTTGGGGCCTTTTCGAGACGAAAAGGGAAAAAGGAAAAGGGTGCTTTGCTTCCTTTCTCCCCGGTTTGGGAAAAAAATTTTTTTTTTTTTGGGCAGGCGGGGCCCCCTCATTACCCCAGTTCTCAATGTCGGCTTTCTTTCCCGTTCCAATAGAATCTTTTGGCGGATGGTTGCTTGGGTTTCTTGTAACACCGAAAGGGCCCGGATTGGTCAGTTAGGCGTGAGTGTTATATTTGCATTGTCTTGGGGAAAATTATTAGGGGGGCCGTTCTCCCCTAAAAACTGGACCAGGAGTTTTTTCACGTTGGGCCCTTTTTTTAAAAAAGGGTTTTTCCTTTTTTCTCCGGGAAAACTTTAGTTCCCGTCGGGTATGGTTTTGATCCTCAGGGGGATTCTAGCAGTAGAGGGGGTAGTCTTTAGTTTTTCCCCAAAACTCTGGATCATTTTGGATATTTTGCCATGGGGATAAGTCTTGTTTGGGAAATTTTGGGATTGAATTGGGGCCCCCATCAGGTTTAGGCGCATTTAAATTATTGTTCGGGTTTAGCAAATTTCTCTGATAAAAGGGTGGTTTTCCCAAAGTTTTCCCCAGTCGTTTCCCTTTGGGTGGGGGGGCTCCTCCCCTTTTTGGGTTTAAGGGGGTATACGGGGTCACCCTTTCCCGTTTGTCTTGCCATTTCGGTTTTTTGATTCGGGTTAAAGCGGAAAGTCTGGATCCCCAACTTTTGCTCAAAGGGTTTCCCAAAGCCGGGGCGGTTTTGGGAGGTGGCTAGCGGGTTGTTGGGCCTGTATCGGTGAACGGTGTAGCCGTGGGGTTTTAAATCTTTAAACTTCTCTGAGGGGCCCCACAGAGTGTTAGTAGTTCTAGCTTAAACGAGTTTTAGTTGTGGTCTTTCCCTTTTCCGCTCCCCTCGGCTTAGGCCTTGGGTGGGAATCCCCCTTTTTTTGGTTGTCTTGAACTTGCGACGGAAATGTTTTCCTGGGCCTAAAAAAATTTGACCCTTGTATAGAAAAAATTGGATGGTTAAAATCAGGGTAGGCCAAGATTGGAGGCGATGTCAGAAAGGTTTTTTTAGGGGTTTTGGAAAAACCTGTTTTATGGGGGTCAGATACTAAAACAAAAAAGTCTTGGGTTTCATATGTTCTCGGGGGAAAAACCCACAAAGTAGTTCGGGAAGGGGTTTCCCGCTACGTGTGAAAGTTTGGTATGAATCGAGGGTAAAAACCCGGAAACCCAAGAAAACTTTTTTATTTCCCAAAAATGTTTTAGGAGTTTTTTCCAAATTTTTCCCAGCTGAGGACTTTTGGGGGTCAGGTGCATTCCTTCAGCACTCACACATGCCCAAATTTGTTTACTCGGGGCCCTTTGGGGTAGGTGGCACTTAGATGGTTTGTTTGGGGCCCCATGGTCTATCAGGCCCTGGAACACTTGGGCCAAAAAATTGCTTGAGGGTGGTCTTCTTTAGGTAGGGGAAAAAAGAAAAATCACATGCCCAGAAAAGGGCGGGGACATTTTGGGAAAATTTAACATGAACGGGCTCTTTTCCATAAAAGAGCTGGAAGGAAAGAAAAGGGGCTTTTCCAAAACCCCGGGAATGGTTTGTTGTGAACTCTTTGAGCCCCATCGGTTTTGGGAAAAATGCTGTCTTCTCTCTGTCCTCGGGGGCCCTTTGGGTTTAACTTGCCAGTATCCACTTGTGAGGATGTGTCGAGAAGTGGGCCCGGGTTCCCCCGGGAAGCAGCGATGGGTTTCCTCGATTTTGGAAGGGGGTTTGGGGCATCTTTGTGGGGTGTCCCTTTTAAATTTTCCCTTTGATAATAAAACGAAAAAAGCGTATTTTTTCCCAAATCCTTCTTTTTTTCAAAAGGGGGACTATAGGGGGGGCCCCAGGGGAACTTTGGTTTCTTGTATCCCCTTGGTTTTCCTTCTTTTTTCCTTAAGGGAGTTTCTTCCCCTGCTGATAGCTGGCAGGAGGAATGGGCCCCGGTTTTTTCCCCTTGATGGGGGGGATTATGCCAGTTTTTATCTTTGGGGCTGAATGAGGTTGGTTTTCCCAAAAATCAAGAAAAAGTTTACAAAAATTTGCTTCATGGTGTCTTTTTAGTAATTTCCCAAAAACCCCAAATTGACTTGCTCGACGGGGGGTATTAGAATCCCCCAATGCTGGTTCTTTCCCACAAAAAAGTATGAGTGTTTTTCGGGGGTCTTTACAGGAAGCTTAATGGGACTTTGGTAAGCGATGTCTTTTTCCCATAAGACCCCCCGGAAATCGAGGGGTTGAGCATCGCAACAGTGGTAAATTTTGTGAAGTTTCCCCCTGGGGGATTTCCCCGGGGGTTTTTTAACAGGCGTAGGGGAAACCTAAACCATTCGAGCGGGTTACGATGTCCTAGCTGTTTTGACAAGAGGTGGCCCTTCAATTTAAACTGGAGTAAAGCAGAGCTTCGTAGTCGGCATTTTTTAGTCCTGGAGGGAAGGCGGCACCAAAAAGGGTTTCACTGTGGCTGGTTTTAAAAAATTTGAACGAGCGTCTCTAGTGCGGCCCCGGGCCAAAAATCTCCCCCCAAACGATCATTAAAAAATTTCTCTGTTGAGCTACGGGCTTTGTGGGCCCTTCTTTTACTTTTTGGGCCTATTTTTGGGGGGGGAAGCATGGGGAAAGGGAAAGCATGTTAAAGGGAATGTAAAATTTCCCAGTAAATAACGCCGGATGATTTTTTCATACCTAAAACAAACGTAGTGCTATTTCCTAAAACCTCTGAAAATTTATAAACACCTTTTTAAAATGAAATTACGGTCCCCTTAATGCGTAAGTAGGTCCCCGTACCCTAGTTGTTCGAGGGGTTGGGCCATTCCCCGCAAACAATTTAATTTTTTGGTTTTTCCCCGCCGGAATAAACTTCGGCCCCCCAATTTTTCTCAAAAATGTGTTCGGGGCTTTTGGGTATTTAACTTAGAGCCTGTATCCAAAAGGGGTTTTCAAGAGGTTACCTTGTTACCCAGATGGTTTTAATTGGGGGAAAATGGCGAGAGGGAACCCTTGAAAAACCATTGGGGTTTCCCTTGGGGCCCTGTGGTTCTACCCCCCCGGGTGAGGGGCCCTTTGGGACTCAGGGGAAAGCCCTTTTTAACGGAAGCTTGGGAAACGGTGGTGCCCCTAAAGTTCCCAGTAGCTAAGTAAGGTCTTTTCTCGTAAAGAAACTTTGGGAGGCGGGGGGCCTATCAGGGTTTGGAGGGTCAGGGACCGGAAATTCTGGAGTTACAGTTTTTTTAAAAGGAGACACATGTGAGGAGGGTGGGAGGGGCCCCTTTTAAACCTTTTTAAAACTTGGAGGGGTGAGTCAACAACTTGGGGAAAAGGGTTATTTGGGTGTGACAGTGGGGTTGCAGGTTTTGGGGTTTTTTCGGGTGTTTTTGCTTGGACAGCTTGGCCGGAAAAAAGGGGGTTTGATGGTGCAAGACTGGGGTTTCCCAAACCCCGGGTTCGGGGGGTTTTAGAAAAAGGAATGTAGCGGGTTTAAAGAAGAGTCAGCCCGGATTAAATTCGAAATGCTAGAGTTTTTGAAATCAGAAATGGCATATTTGGGTTCTGTGCGGAAAACATCCCCGTGGGTTTTGATTTTGTCCTTTCTAGAGTCCACTCCTTTCAAATAAAACCCCGATCAGAAATTTATGGCCCCTCAGCAGCGGGGGGGAAATTAAAATAGTTTTAAACCCTTGGGGGTTGGGCCCCTTGTGGGGGGCGGTTAAAGGGTGCTAAAGAATATTCCTTAGACTTTTCCCCGGGTTTTTTTTCCTTTTTGGGGTTTTTTTGGGTTTGGTAGAACTTAAGGCGGATTTCGGTTGGGGGTTGTACCCCCAAATTCTTTTCCCCAGGCGATCAAGGATTTGTTTGACAGTGGGTTTTTTCAGTAGTGGGCCATGAAAGAACTTCCCCCTACAGCGGACCTTCGAGTTGGCCCAAAAATAGCTGTACCTTTTTTTTCAAAAAGGGGGGGGGGCCCCGGGGGAAAGCGAGAAAAGTTTGAGGTGCGGGGTAACTTTCCTGAAAATGTAGTTGTGTTTGTGGTTCTCCCCCCTTTGCTTGGGAGAATTTGAAGTTCCAATAAAAAAATTGGGTACTTCCCATAGCAAAATGTAGGTGCAGGGCGGGTTTTCAATAGCAACAGTTGGTGGTGCAGGAAAATTTTTGCAGATGAAGTAGAAGGGGCTACTAGGACCAGCAGAGTTTATGGGGGACTTGCTGTAGACAATTTTTTTGAAATGATTGGATTTTATGTCCTCCCCAAAAAGGGGAAAAAAAAAAAATAGGGGGCCCGTCCTTTAAAAAAAAAATTTTTCCCTTTTATATGCGCTGGGTAGGCAAGGGGACCCCGGGGATTGTAGTGCAAAAACTCTTCCCCGTTCCCTGACGCCATTTTTCTTTTTCCCTTTGGGATATCGGAACCCCGGGGGGGGGCCCCCTTTTAAGATGGTTGTTGTCACGGGTTTTGGGGGTATGGCACAAGGGTAATATGGTGGCTAACTTTCCCCCGGGACCTAGTAAAAACACCAATCACTAGCGCAATGCCAGGGTTCGGAAACAACGGTGTTGCATTTTTGCAGCAATAACTAGGTTTAGCCCCTTTTCTCTGGGTGCAACCGGAATACAATTTAAATGTGATGCAGTAACAATTTACTTTGGGGTTTGGTTGATGTAATAGGGCGCTTTGATAAAAGATACAAAAAGTTCTGGGGTATGTGTCGGGAATCTGGTAAAATTGAGATGCTGGGGGGTAGTTATTACTTTTGAAAGATAATGGTTACAGACCTTTTTTCCCCGAAGAGTGGATTTTAACCAAGGGGACAGGCTTTTAAGGGAAAAAGGCCTGGTTTTTTAAGGACCTCTGATTCTTGAATTTTTTGGTTTGGGGGACAAAACTGAAGCTACGTTGCAAGGGGTTTTACGCTTTAGAAGTTTCGTGGATCTCGGGCTTGAAAGCCAGGAAAAAGACCCATGACGCTGGTTGGGGGGACCCTTTTATTCCCAGACGGTCGGACAGAAGGTTTTTCGACTGGACTTTTCACCCTTCCCGGGAGCAAGTGGACATCCTGTGTGGAAATCCCTTAGGTGGTAGGAGAAAATTTAAAGGGCAGGTTTTTTAGGGAGGTAGGGGCCCCAGCCGGGAATGGCGAGGTGAGCCCGGGGGCAACCCCACACCTTTAATTGCCGGGACCTTTGCCCCCAAATTTCCCCATGGAGGGCCCGAGACTAATAAATAAACTGCCTAACTGCCTAATTGCCTAACTGCCTTGGCCAGCCGTTTTGGTGTTGGCATGGTTTGGGGAGGGGTCACATGTCAGAGAGCATTTTTGCATCATTTTTAACGGAAGGGTTTTGCAGGGAAACAGCAGTTACATGTTTTACTAGGGCAAAATTTTATAACAAAGGGAAACCCAAAAAGCAGGGGCCGGGGTCCTTGGGGGGGAATACTTTAGCTGCAAAATTTTATGATTTTTTTTGCACTGAAAAAATTTTTGGGCGAAACAGCAAATATGGAAAAAAGAAATCTTCAGTGCTGGGTCACTACTTTAAAACCAAAGTTCAGCTTGCAATTTGAATTTCAGTATGTAAGGGTTTTATTTCTAGAAAAGTTTTTAAAAAAATTTTTTCTAAAAACCCTTAGTATTTGAAATGCACAGGAAATGGTTATTTTTTTCCCAAAGTTGCACAACACTTTTATTTAAAATTAAAGGTTTTCAAAAAAAGTACTATTTAAAAAAATTTTTTTTACAAGGGCTTTTTCTTTTTGGATAGGTTTGGGGGGTAATTGGGGTGATTTAGCTTTTTACACCCTGGGGGCCCCATGTATGAAAATGTTAGGGTTTAAAAAAACCCCTTTGTTTTCCATTGCAAACCAATAAGATCGCCCCTTTTAATTTTTATTTTAGACCCCTGGGAAAATGAGAGGGGTTTCTCTGATTGGTTGTTTTATTTTTAAAAGGGGGTTTTTGCAAGGTTTTTTAAAAATTTTCCCTTTTAAGGGGGAAACAAAGGGAAGTTTTTTACCTTTTTGAATTTTTTTGGGTTTTTATTTCTTTTTTTTTAAGGGGGTTTTCTTTTAGGAAATTGATTTTTAAAGTTTAAACCATTTTTGGGGGGGGGGCATACTTTGGGGGGGGTTTTGGTAGGGGGGGTTTGGGGGGGTTTATTTTTTTGGGAAATTTTTATTAAAAAATTCCCAAACAAGGATTGTTGGGGGGGTTAGGGGGGGGGGGGGGTTTTTTCTTTAACCCAGGAACAATTTCCCCAAGACAAAGTCTTTCGGTTTTTTTTTTTTCCCTTAATGGTAAAAAAAATAGGTACCCTCATTGGGCATTATAGGGTTACGTGGCATTAGGACATGCTATTTCAGTGCGGCCCGGGCAGCATTTTGTCTTTTTTGATAAAACTAGAGCTGTGTCCTTTTTTTATCTTTTAGAAAAAACGCTGGTGAAAGCAATTGGGTTTTCCTTTATTTCAAAGTATTTATCGTATGTAATCTTGGTTTTTATGTTTTTTTATTCCCTCTGATTAGGGATGGTTTTTTTTGTTTCATACTAAGGTTTTTGTTTTAAAGATCACTATGTTTCTTGTTTTTTTTAATTAACTTTTGGGAAAACAAAAAAAGAAAAAATGTTTAGAACCTTTTTTTCTTTTTTGGTCCATATTCACCCTTACTTCCCTTTAGCTGAATCATTTTATAGCCAATCAAACCTAAAAAAGATTGACTTGAAATTATTTGCATATGCTTTTGTTTAATGCTTTTTTTGGGAAAGTAAAGGGAATTTTTATGTTTTGCTCCTTAAATCCCCTTTTTGACCTTTGGGGTATGGAAATTTCGTCCCCGGTGGTTTGGGGGTTAACTTTCCGGGGGTATGCATGTGTCCTGGCGATGTGCGGGTTTTTGGGGCGGGGCCGGGACGATCGCGACATGGGGCCAAGGGTTTTTTACCGCCTTGGGCCCCTGCCGTATCACCCCGGCCGGAGTGAGCCTTGGCCAGGGTGATTTTAAAGCTTCCCTTAAATGAAGGGTGCAGGCAGGAGGAGTGGGTCCTCCAGCCTGTTCCCGGAAACTGGGACCCCAGGGGCGGCAGCGATTTTGTCAGATGCCCCGGGGGGAAATGAAGGCATTCCAAGGTATTTTGTGACGTTTACCCTGCCCCCCAATGCATTGTGGGCTTTGGGGACTGGACAGCTGTCATGGCGAAACCCGTAACAGCAAGGGAATGTTGTGTATTGCCTGCCCTTTTTCAGCAATCTGATAATTTTTGTTTGGGAAACCCCCATGGGGAGAAATAAAGAAAAAATTTTTTTTAAAAAATTTAAAAAAAAAATAAAACACAAACACAAAAATAAAAAAAACCCCGATACACGCTTTTTTCCCCTTTACCAACGCCAATCCCCAAAAAAAATAAAAAATAAATAAAATTTCCCATTTTTGGTTTTCGCCACGTGCTTAAAAGAAACCCGCCTTATAAAATTTTTATGGTTTTAAATTAAAAACCCTATGTTGAAAAGCCCCTTTAAAAAAAAAAAAAAAATCCAGAAATTTTAAAAATTTTTGTTCATTTCCCCCAGCACATTTAAAAAAGGAAATAAAAGCTATTCAAAACTCCCATAAAGCCGGATTTTTAACAATTAAAAGTCTGTTCATCCAAAAAAAAAAAGTCCCCTTTAACAGCTCTGTATACGAAAAAAAAAAAAAAGTAGGGCTCTCAGAAAATAGCGATGCATAAATATTCTTTTCACATTTAAAAACATTTTTTTTTTTTTTAAAAGTGCTTCAACATAAAAAAAATTATTTAAAAAGGGGATATCGCCGTAATTGTATCGCCCTAAAGGAAAAAGTAATTTAAACAGGATACTGCGGTTTGAGCGCTTTAACAAAAAAATTTACAAAAAAAAAAATTTACTAGGTTGGTGTTTTTTCTTCCCCCTGCCTTCCAAAAAAGGTTTTTTAATAAGCGATCAAAAAGCCTTTTTCCCCCCAAAAATGATACTAATAAAAATAAAAAACTATTCCGCAAAAAAAAAGCCCCTACACAGCTCTGTAAACAGAAAAATTTTAAAGGTTATGTCTCTCAGACTTTGGTGATGCAAAAAACAGGGGTTTTCCTTGTTAAATTTAAAAGTGTTTTAATTGGTTAAAAGCAGTAAAAACTTTAAAAAAAATTTTAAAAATTTTGTATCGCTTTTTAATAGTATTAACCACTGAGAAAATTTAAAAGCATTTTCATATATACTTTTACAGTGACCGAAAATAGAAACAAAAAATTAAAAAAACTACCAAGATTGCTGTATTTTGGGGGGAAAACAATCCAAAAACTTTAGTGTCATATGCACCCCAAAAAGGGTTTTCAATAAAAACATCAATCATCCAAAAAAACAAGCCATACAAAAGCTCGGCACCAGAAAAATAAAATAGTTATGGTTTGGCAGAAAAAGAAACCCAAAATTTAAAACGCAATTTTTTTTGCCCATTTTTTTCTATTGTGTAAAGTAAAAAACCCAAAAAAAAACTATAAAAAATTTATACCCTTGTTTTTTTTCCAAACCCCCCCAATAGAAAAGGGGTTATCCTTTTCTTTTTACACTGACCGGTAAAATCCCTGTAAAATTAAAACCCCAAAAAAATAAAATGACCGAACCTGCGTTTTTTACCCCCCCATTTTCATGGCCCAATGCAAAAAAGGGCTTTAAAACACCTGTGCACCCAAAATGCACAGTACACCCTTAGATGAGTTTTTTGGGAGGGGTGTTGAACCCAAAAATTGGGGGGGATTTCTGGAAAGCTTTTCCCCTGTTTGTTTATTTTGGGGCTTTGAAAATGCGACAGGGGCCCCACCAAAATTTGGGTTCCAAAACCCCAATTAGGCTCCTCCCTTGTAGCACTGTTTTTGCGCCAAAACCCCGGGGTTTTCACCCACATGAAAGGAAATTCTGCCAAAACCTTGGAGGAAATTGCGTAACAAAGTTTTTTGGGTTTTTTTTTCCCAGGTTTCCTTGAAAATTTTGGGAAACATTTTAAGATAAATTGCAGATTATTGGGATTTTTTTTTTTACCTTTTCCCCAGCCTTTAATGCTAAAAAAAATTTTGGGTTGAATCCCCTGTGGGGTTTATATATCCCCGGCCATCACTGGA
>JAODAL010054939.1:0-24302 GCA_025379985.1 Phyllomedusa bahiana | reverse complement strand
ATTGTAAAGGCCGTGACTGGGGGACGAGAAGTAAGATGCTGGATGCGGTTGCATTAACCACTGAAGAACAGATTGGCGACGCTGTTCGTTACTGAGACTCACAGGGCCCGGACCAGCGATGACAGGCTGACGGTCCTGCAACCGACGATCTGCTGGCTTGCGTGTTGTCGCCAGCACGGGAAAGGGAGCACCTTCTCTTGTCCCTCTACCTCCATGTCCTACACCCCTCTTTGCTCGCTTAAAACCTGCATTTCGCTCCATGTTCAGAAAGATAGACATTTGAGAAGGTATGGAAGAGTTTTGGAAAGTCTCTTATTAAAAGACGGCAAATCACAGCTATTCTCAAATTCCTCTAATTTCCTACAGCCAACTAGGATTAAAAACTGAAATGTTTTTTGCGAATACCTGTGAAATGCGGTCTGGTGGAAGAACCGTAAGCCCAAAATCAACAGTGTTCTTCTTCAGTCCCAGGGATTTACAATGCCCAGTAGGAACTAGGAATGATAGTTTTCAACAAAATATCATAAAAGTGCGCTATCTGCGCCAAACTGAGATTCAACGAGCCCAATAAAATATTCAGAAGTTACACGGATGAGAAATTGTGTTTTTGCAGCAAAACAAACGAGAACAGATGCTAGAAAATTTTTCTATCAGAATTGTCGTACAACGTGGCTATTTGAAAAAACTAAGGCTGCACCACGTGCAATACAGCTATTTAAAGACTATTCGGATAACAAACGGTGGTTTTTGCACCTTTCAATACACCTGCGGTGACTAATAAATTGCTGTTTTCAAATTTAAGTGCAAGGTGCCTTATAAAACAAAACTGGGCCGCACAAAAGTAAAAAAAAACCTATTTGAAATGTATACGGATAATAAAAGTTGAGTTTTGCACCTATCAAATACACCTGCAGTTACTAGAAAAGATTTGTATCCTAATATAAGTACAGGATGCACAACATACAAGTAATATTTCACCAAAAACTGGCCAAAAACTTTTTAACCCAAAACCCATTGCAATGCGGGGTCAAAATCACAGTCTGGCTGCACAATATCCACTCTCCTTTTCAAAAGCCTGACTGCCATCATGTCTGTTTGTGTTCGCCCGCAGCCCCCTGCCCCCCCCCCCTCCCTGCGGCTGTACAGCGCTAGATGCTCCTTTAAAATTCTCAGCCTAAGTAACTAAAAACTGCAAATCTCTAATAGACCTAAGTTATAATGTTAAAAGCTAATAGCATAGTTTTCCGTGTGAACTTATAGAACAGTTTAGCTGAGCTGTTTTGACAGATACCAAACCACACGTCCGCTTTTATGATACACAGACACACACTAATTGTGAACAGGAAGGGCTGTTCTATGCAAAACGAGGTCATGTGATTTTTCCAGCCAATCACAACCATACACATCCCAGTCATGACGTCGCACACCCAGCTCACCCTGCTCTATTCTGTAAGCTGATTTGCTGGCCGCCAAAATGACAGAAAGCGCTGAAAATGGCGCGATATTAATAGATTATGCGCAGATTTTAACCTAAATTATCGCGTGATCGAAAAAATCCGATCAACATAAAAACCGTGCCGATTTCAACTTTGTCGATAATAATCGCTCAACACTAATTGGATGTCATATATTTAGATTTTTCCAATGCTTCGATACGGTGCCACATAAAAGGTTGTTAAGTAAAATGAGAATGCTTGGACTGGGAGAAAATGTGTACAAGTGGGTAACTGGCTCACTGATAGAAAACAAAGGGTGGGAATTAACGGTGCATACTCAGACTGGATCGCTGTTACTAGTGGGGTACCACAAGGGTCAGTATTGGGCCCTATCATCTAATATTTTAATAAAAGATCTTACACATGGATTGCACAGTAGAATATCGATCTTTGCAGATGATACCAAGCTCTGTAAAGTAATTAACACAATAGAGGATAATGTGTTATTACAAAGGGATCTGGATAAGTTGGAAGCCTGGGTAAAGAATTGGCAGATGAGGTTTAACACAGATAAATGCAAGGTTATGCACATGGGGAGGAAAAATCCATTACATGGTTACATGTTAAACGGAAAAACGCTGTGTAAAAGTGACATGGAGAAGGACTTGGGAATCCTGGTGGACAGTTAACTTAACTGTAGCAGCCAGTGTCAGGCAGCAGCTGCCAGGCAAATACGATCAGGGCTTGTATTAAAAGGGGCATAGATGTACATGATGAGAATATCATTCTCCCATTATACAAGTCACTGGTTAGACCACACATGGAATATTATGTACAGTTTTGGGCACCAGTGCACAGGAAAGGCATTGTAGAGCTTGAACAGATACAAAGGCGGGCAACAAAAATAATAAAACGGTGGTCCTACAAAGTATTTTACATACATTTTTGAAGCCAACTGATTCAAAACATTTCTCTTGGGACTACAGGGATTTGCATATCTTGGTCTCATTATTCCACCATACAATGAGTAGATATATATTGTGTATGTATGTGTATGATATATATATATATATATATATATATATAATATATATATATATATATATATATATATAATATATTATATATATATATATATAATAAAATATTAAAGAACAAAGGAGATGGCGCTCTTATGTGAAAGTACATCTGATGAGAAATAAAATCTGGTATATAGATAAAACAAGGTGCTCACCTGATGGTGTTGTGCGAAATATTGTAGAGGCACAACACTCATAAACACTTGATTTGACTTTAACAAAAAAAAGTCCCAGGGACAGCAGCCGCGTTGTCCTGAACTCTAATGCCGGTAGGACATCAGGAGATTTTAGGCGATAAAACAAGAAAAAAGGGAAAGGGCGCTCGTCTCCGTTTGGAATGAATCCTCGTGGATACCACCATAGGATAAAAATATTCTCTTTATTCCAAATAAAACAACAAGAAGGTGGCCTTATTGCTTGTAGTAACAATGCATAACGCGTTTCGTGCCTGCGGCACTTCCTCAGATGCGAGTATGTTACATATCATAGGTAAAACCAACATAGGATTTAAACACAAAGTAACTATGCACATGATAGGTGGGATAAAAAGACCTATCACATTTCTTGTAATACAACAGTAAAATAACCAATAGGCATTTAAAAACGGGGTTGTAGATAGAGAGAAAATCTCATTGGTTAAAACTAAGGCGGGAAATTCAATTAAACCAATAAGATGAAGAGCTACTGTCTCCCCATATTGTACTATGGGAAAAAAAGAACCAATAACAGAGAGTTAGAGAACTCCTGTACTGATAGGCTAGATATTACGGAGGGAAATTTGAATGGACCAATGATAGGGCTCCCTGAATGTAATACAATTCAAAAGGGAAAAAAAAAGGGGGGGTGGCACTTGGATCGTGCTGGTAATGTACCACGCGTTCTCCGGGATGAGTGTGAATGCCTATACAAAATGCAAATGAGCGCAACACGTACTGGATAGATTTCTTACAAAAAAGTAAACGTAACTAGTTATAGCTTAACCACACTATGTGTCTAAAGAATGTGGATATATAACTAAGTGGCAACCTCTGTGTGAGCGCTCCAGTTGTCAAAAGGGGCGCATATAAAGGTGAAAGCAGCCTGTAGACTGCCTTATATAAAAAGTGACTAGAAAGAAAAAAAAAAAAGAAGAAGAAAAAGGTGACTGGAAAGAAAGAAAAAAAAAAAAGTGGGGGAATAGAATGAAAGTACCGTAACTACTGATTAGTAAAAGTGCATTAATGTTATCAAAGGGCGCAATGGACACAGATAAACAAACAATAAATTATGATACAAATATTGTCGATTTCACACAAGAATGGACAGCAAATGTAGACGCACTTTAGATATTAAAGGGCACTTGCGAGAGATAAAAAGGACATATGGGGTGCCCTAGAATGAACCAATAACTGAAATAAAGATAAAAATAACTACTAATTGGTGACAGTGCGTTCATAATGTTAGAGGGTGCGCTGGACGTGGAAATAAAATACAAAAAGATAGCAGTAAATACTGACACAAAACATCCAAAAAAGAAATGGAAAACCAATACCAAATTCTTTTACAATGGGATATACTCAATAAACCAGCTCTACGGCTTCGTTTAGACCCTTTGGGTTCACTGTGCGCAAAGTGAACATCCAAAATACTACTTTTTTTTGTAATATTCGGAATCTGTCATGTGTATCCAATGTCACATGATCTATCGGTTGGATAGTTAATTTTGTGGGGTCTTGATGATGAAATTCTTTATAGTGCCTTGATACACTGTGGTTATGATCCCTTTTTTTTTATACGTGATTTATGACCATTTAATCGCAAAGGTAAGGGACGTGTGGTGCGACCCACGTATTGGAGATTGCAGTCGCATTGGATTAAATAAATGACAAAAGAACTTTTGCAGTTCAGCGGATGTGTTATATTGTAAGTGATATTAGTAGACGTAGAACAAAAAGTGGTGCTGGTGACGATAGAGGTACAGCAAAGGCAAGAATGGCTACCACATGGACCACTGTTTGCCTGGACATTATTGGTAAGTTTTGTTTGATTAGGACCCCTAATTAGACTGGGGGCAATGATGTTCTTAATATTAGGTGCTCTTTTAAAAATTAAATTAGGATTTTCAGGTAGTGATTGTTGAAGGAAAGGATCTTTTTTAATTATATACCAATATTTGGATATTTTTTTTTAATCTGTGTACGTGCTGTACTATATTGGGTGACAAATGAAAATTTTCTTCTCATCTCGCGCAATTGTTTGGTTTTAACAGGTTCTGATTGATTTAGACCTTTTTTATTTATTTCTTTTTTGTATGGCAAGCAGTCCTTTTGTTGTAACAAGGCTAATTTGTTTTCTGCATCTTGTAATAGTCTAAGAGGGTATCCTTTTTCTAAAAATCTATTTTTAAGTATCTCGGTTTGTTCTCTATAAACTACATCATCAGAACAATTTTTTCTCACACGCCTGTATTGACCATATGGTACATTTGTGATCCAAGGTCTATGATGTCCACTAGAAAAATGGATGTGACTATTAACATCCACTTTCTTAAAATGAGTTGCTGTAGTAAAGGAGCCATTTTGTTGAAAAATTTCTAAATCAAGGAATTCAATTTTGCAAAAATCACAATGTGATGTGAACTGGATGTCCCAAGGATTTCCATTTATATCATTGATGTAGGTATGGAGTAATTCTAGTGGACCGATCCAAATGAAAAAGAGGTCGTCAATGTACCTCTTGTAAAGCGGTACATATGAAATACGTAATGGATGGGAATAAATGAATTCGCACTCAAAGACCCCCATGAACAAATTGGCATACGAAGGTGTCACCCTGGTGCCCATGGCGGTTCCTTTGATTTGTCTATGGGTACCACCATTATATTTGAAATAATTATTCTCCAATATAAACTTTAAACCTTTTAGAAGGAAATCCTTAAGAGGGGCACCCAGTTCATCATCTGTGTTTAGTATTTTAGCTATGCATTGCAGACCTAAATGATGTGAAATGTTAGTGTAGAGGGCAGTAATGTCCATAGTAACCAATATACATGGTTGCTTTAACTCAAAATTGGAAAGTAATTGGATTGACTAGAATCTTTTAGATAACTTTGTAAACTAGTGACATAATACTGTAAATGAAGATCTATAAAATGTGATAAATTGCTGGTTGTGGAATTAATGCCCGATATAATAGGTCTGCCAGTAGGTGCCTGAATATTTTTGTGTACTTTAGGTAAAAAATACATAAAGGGTGTGCTGGGCTCTTCAATATAAATACAACTTTTTTCGTTCTTATTGATAACCCCGTCGGTGAAGGCTTGATTAATTAATTTTAAAAAGTTATTTTGTACTGCAGAAAACGGATCATCCACACAAAGGAAATAGTATTTGGATCCGAAAGGATCAGTATAGATTCCTCATGATACCAAGTGTGGTCCATGATAACCACTCCACCGCCTTTGTCGGCGGGTCGGATAACTATATTATCATTATTTTGTAGTGATTTTATTGCCTGCCTTTCTCCCTTGTTTAGATTTGAAAAGTTATTTGTAGGTTTTATTTGTAAAAGTTCCTCACTCACTAGGTCGGAGAAGGTTTTTATAAAATGCCCTTGGGACAGTATAGGGTAAAATTTGGACTTGGTGGGAAGTTGTATGTTTTTATTTTTATCTATTGATGTCTCAGTGTCAAAATCTTTTGTAGTGGGATTTAACGTAAAATGTCTAGTTAAGGTTAATTTTCTGATCAGCTTCTGAAGATCCAGAAAAAGATCAAAATGATAAATTCAGTTGTTTGTAGGACAGTAGTATAATCCTTTCTCCAAAAGTTTGATTTCATTCTCAGTTAATATGTATTTGGAAATATTGTAGAATCCCTTATCGCCTAATTTCATTGGGGCTAATGTCTCCTCTCTAGCCTTTCTTTTTTTATGACGGGTGCCTCCTCGGCATCCTCGTCTATTTTTCTTTTTTCCCTTCGTTGTATACTTTGTGTTGCCGGAATTTCCTGAAAATTCCCTAAAAAAAAGAGGCGTGAGGGTGCCATCTGTATTTATTTCATTGATAATGGTGTCTAACAGGTTGTGATATACACCTGTCATGTCATGAGTATTAATTTGAGACAAACCAGATGATAATGTAATATCATTGATCGTGTTATTACTTTTCGATCTATTATGTTCTCTTTTGATTTTTTCAAAATGTTCTCTGATTTTTTGGGCTTTAATTCTAAGAGGCGACAAAGATTTGACACCATCCTCTGTGTCGATAATGTTGATGGTTTTTTCTGTATTTGTTGTATTAGTGGGAGAATCTAACATAATAAATCTTGTAAAATTCCTCTCAAATTGGGATAGTATGTTTTGGGACATAGACTCCAAATTAGGAATTATTGGCATTTCAACAGGTAATTTAAAATCCAGGAATGAGATTTGCTCATTTGTGACTGTATTTTTTATTTTGTCATTCTTATGGTTATTACTTTGTTCCTGATTAATTGGTTGGTTAGAAATGTTGATAGAATGGGTTTTAGGTCTAGCCCCTAACTCGAGTGGAAGGTTATTAGCGTTACCCATATCTGACTGAACCTTTGTATCTGGTTTGTCTGGTATATTTTTTTTTTGTATTTTCTTTTTTCTGGTTCAATAAATGGGATCTTTCCTCACTGAGGGTAATGACCTCAGGATTCTCTGTTATTACTGATACAGAATTTTTCTGTGTTGACACAATAGGTGTTGTCAATCTATTACCTTTGAAACTATGATATTTAGAATTTACAAATGTACCTTTCGATTTCAAGTTCTGAGATTTTCTTATTTCTTGATTAGAAAAGGGAGTACGAATGGGGGTATTTTTGTTGTTATTGCTCTTGACCTGATTTAAAGGTGCTTTTTTTTCGATTGCTGTATGTGCCATCATTGGGGATGTCACTATTGTTAGATCCCAATATCTGTTTATCTTTTTGTTTAATAGTCCTGACCCTATATAGTTTATTTCTCTTTCTAGTAGTCAGATTATTTTCAAATTTGGTGACTTCATTAGTTACTTTGTTGTTTAATTTATGAAATGCATGATGGGCTTCATAATCCTTTAACATATTTTGAATTTTTTCAATCTCATGAACCGCTGACTGAACTAAATCAGTACGTTTTTCCATCAGCAGTGTCATGAGACTTAATGAGCAATTTCTCAAGAGGCCCCGCCAATCTGCCACAAAAACAGGGTCCCCAGAGAAGGTGGAAAGCAGATCTATACTTAAACCCTTGGGGATTAGATCTTTTTTGATATATAATGACATAAACAATATATCCGAATTATGCTGTGCTTCACTGCACAGCTTTTTCTCAAGCGTGTTAAAATGGTTTAACATAGTCTCAGTTTGCTCTTCAGAGAATAAAGCAGTACTTAGCTCCTCAGTGTCTGTATTCCTGGGTGTAGGATCCTCTTCAAGAAGTTCTTTTAGCAGTAGTTCTCTCGTCACTTGACGTTAGTGACATCCCCAATGATGGCACATACAGCAATCGAAAAAAAGCACCTTTAAATCAGGTCAAGAGCAATAACAACAAAAATACCCCCACTTATACTCCCTTTTCTAATCAAGAAATAAGAAAATCTCAGAACTTGAAATCGAAAGGTACATTTGTAAATTCTATATATCATAGTTTCAAGGGTAATAGATTGACAACACCTACTGTGTCAACACAGAAAAATTATGTATCAATAATATCAGAGAATCCTGAGGTCATTACCCTCAGTATGGAAAGATCCAATTTATTGAACCAGAAAAAAGAAAATACAAAAAAAAAATATACCAGACAAACCAGATACAAAGGTTCAGTCAGATATTGGTAATGCCAATAACCTTCCACTCGAGTTAGGGGCTAGACCTAAAACCCATTCTATCAACATTTCTAACCAACCAATTAACCAGGAACAAAGTAACAATCATAAAAATGATAAAATAAAAAATATACTCACGAATGAGCAAATTTTATCTTTGGATCTTAAATGACCTGTCGAAATGCCAAATTATTCCTAATTTGGAGTATATGTCCCAAAACACACTATCTCAGTTTGAAAGGAATTTTACAAGATTCATTATGTTAGATTCCCCTACTAATGCAACAAATACAGATAAAAACATCGACATTATCGATACAGAGGATGGTGTCAAATCTTTGTCGCCTCTTAGAATTAAAGCCCCAAAAATCAGAGAACATTTTTAAAAAATCAAAAGAGAACATAATAGATCGAAAAGTAATAACACTATCAATGATATTACATTATCATCTGGTTTGTCTCAAATTAGTACTCATGACATGACAGGTGTATCTCACAACCTGTTAGACACCACTATCAATGAAATAAATACAGATGGTACTCTCACACCTCTTTTTTTAGGGAATTATACAACAAAGGGAAAAAAGAAAATAGACGAGGATGCCGAGGAGGCACCCGTCATAAAAAAAGAAAGGCTAGAGAGGAGACATTAGCCCATTGAAATTAGGCGATAAGGGAATCTACAATATTTCCAAACACATATTAACTGAGAATGAAATCAAACTTTTGGAGAAAGGATTATACTACTGTCCTACAAACAACATAATTTATAATTTTGATCTTTTTCTGGATCTTCAGAAACTGATCAGAAAATTAACCTTAACTAGACATTTTACGTTAAATCCCACTACAAAAGATTTTGACACTGAGACATCAATAGATAAAAATAAAAACATACAACTTCCCACCAAGTCCAAATTTTACCCTATACAGTACCAAGTTCATTTTATAAAAACCTTCTCCGACTTAGTGAGTGAGGAACTTTTACAAATAAAACCTACAAATAACTTTTCAAATCTAAACACAGGAGAAAGGCAGGCAATAAAATCACTACAAAATAATGATAATATAGTTATCCGACCCGCCGACAAAGGCGGCGGAGTGGTCATCATGGATCACACTTGGTACCATGAGGAATCTATGCGGATCCTTTCGGATCCAACATACTATTTCCTTTGTGTGGATGATCCGTTTTTTGCAGTACAAAACTATTTTTTTTTTTCAATATAATTTTTATTGAATCCTTCATGCCATGCGTACAACATTAGGTTCAGCATTTTTCAAATCGTTAGCTATTTCACAGTGTTTCAACAGTTGCTCCGTATTACAACATGCTAACATCTTATGGCAAAGATTCATTTTTCATTATATTTTAAAAACATAACACAATTTGACTTGTTAAACATAACAGTGTCGTCTATAAAGCATCACATAATGTAATTATAAGATTTGACAGTGTGTAGACTGATTATTACTAATGGTTATCTAACTTCAAACTGAACTTAGAACCTAAAAACCAACAGTTGTCGCACA
Organism: Phyllomedusa bahiana; assembly: GCA_025379985.1. Taxonomy (NCBI): domain Eukaryota; kingdom Metazoa; phylum Chordata; class Amphibia; order Anura; family Hylidae; genus Phyllomedusa; species Phyllomedusa bahiana. The sequence goes on along the minus strand of JAODAL010054939.1, from coordinate 14,436 downwards.
GGCTCTTCCCCTTCCTTTGCATGCGTGGCCTCCCCATGATATAGGCGGTGATATGCACCCCTCTTTATGACATCCAGCGATTCCACGCCATACAGCATTTGGTTAGGTGATGTTTGTGGTGTGTGATCATTGGTCCCCCTATTTATACTATTTATGTAGCAATCAGCTCTATCCGTATGATGTTGTGACCGGCCTGGGCGATCCCATGTGACCTCCAGAACCGCGGTCAGTTGGACCCGTCCAGGTTGTCCCAGACCCGTCTACATAGGTCAGCTATAGGAGAGAAGTCAGCAGGCTTCAGATTTCCGGTTGCCCAATTGTATCTGAGGCCCCCCCTAAGATCCCCCCCGGGCCCAAAATTGTTCCCTGTAAGTACCATGTGGTGGGGGCCGAAGCACCTGAGTAAAGCTTTTTTTTTGGAAAAGGATGGGGTTTTTTAAAAATGGGCCCCCAAAACCTGGAAAAATTTTTTGGGTTCTCTTTTTTTTTGCCTGCCCCGGATTCCCAAAACCCATTAACTCCTCAACGGGAAATGACATTTCTCCGGGAATAAGTCCATAGTGGGACCCTCTGGTTGAAGCCTTTATGGAGGAGGGGCTTTTTAGCCCAGCGGCCCGTAGGGAAAGAGTAAGTGCCAATCTCCTGCCACTGATGTGATCCGTCTCCCTCCCCCCCTTTCCGAAAAACCCCCGGAGGCCAAAAGGTACGAAAGGGGGTAATCCTTTTTGGTTTGCTGTAGGTTAAAATTTTTTTCCCAAAATATGTCTGAGCTATTGGGCCTCCCAGAGGCGTGATACGGATCCGCCTTGGGTAAAGGCACATGTGAAGCGGCGCCCCGGGTTTTGGGTTCCCTTTTTAAAAAAACCCCTTAGGGGGGTGAGATTGCATTATGTGAATTTTTAATTTTGCTTTCCCTATGTACCCGGGCCGGGGGGGAAGGTATTTAGGGACCATTGAGGGTGGCTTTTAAAGATGATTTCCCGGGTTTTGTAGTGTTGAGTCCCCGTTCCCCCCAAATTTGTTAATTGTGTGAGGCCCCGAGGTATGTCTCCGATATTCTGAAAATATTTATTTGTGGTGGATAGTAGTTTTTTGGGGGTATTTGGTTTTTCAGTATGACCTCCCAAATGTGGTGGTCCCGTTTGGTGTCATCGACCCCTTTAGCTCCAAACATTTAGTTAGTTCCCTTGCATATAGTAAAAAAAAGGGATATTTAAATTTTTGGAAATATTTTTGGGCTCGGGCAAAAACTATTGGGGACATAAAGGTTGTTGGATTTATCCCCTTTTCCCACCCTGCAGAGCCCCTCCCCTATGTAATTGTGTAAAAAACCTATGGGGCCTTTTAACCCCCTTGGAAGTCTGGGTTTTGCATTTGGGTTCGATTTATAGAGCTTTGGGGATGGGGCCCCCTAGTTCCTTATTTTTTTCCCCGGGCCCCGCCAGTTTGGGCTTGTGGCAAGGGGTTTTGCGCGTACTCCGTGGGATGGGGGCCCAAACGGAAGTGGAGAAGGTTTATGAGCGAGCCCTTCTGGTGAAAACAGGGCATTTTGGAGTGTAGGGTAAACACTTCTTTCCCCTTTTTTTGCCCAGTTGAGAAATTTTCGTGCCGGGTGCAGATTTTTAAAGGCGGAAAATGGGCATACCTGGGCCCCCCCCCATTTTGATTTTGGGCAGTTTTTATTTATGTGAAAAGGGGATTTGGGGTGCGCGGCCTCCCCCCAAGATGAAGCCGCGGTATACCCTAGAGTTGTTTTTTTCCCTTTTTTGGCATAAATACGGGCGCTCTGGAAAGAGGTTTTAGAAAGCGCGGAATTTTCCTTCATCTTGGGGAAAGGTTCACTCTTCCCAGGGAAAGGTAAGGGGAATGTGCCCCCACTTTTTCAGAGCCCAGTTGTAGGTTCAAGATGTTTTTTTTGCAGTTTTTAGTCTTTGTACCCTGTCCGGGGTTTCGGTAGCTGTATGCCCGAGGTATTTCGGGATGATGGTTCCCCCCTTTTTGGGGTGCTTTAAAGCCCAGAGGGGCCTTGCGGGGCCTTTAGGAGAAAATTCCCTCGCTTTTTTAAAATTTTAAGGGGTGTTACCCCGGGAAGTCTGCTTTATCTTTTAATTTCTGCTGGTTTGTTGCCCGTGTCCGTTTGGGGTCAGAGAGTTTTAGGAGTAGGTGTTTGCGTATGCGTTAGTTTTTGCTCCTGGCCCTTTAAAAATTTTGGATGCTTGGATTTTGGGGATTAAAAAAATTAATATAGAAGGGGGCCCCAGAGAAAAATTAAAAAATTTATAGGGAGAGGGGGTTTCCCCTGTTTTGCCCTCTAAAAAGGGGTTCAATGGTTGGTGAAAACGTGTCCTTTTAAATTTAATAGGATGGGGTTTGCAATTAGTGTGTAAGGGGTCCAAGAATCGGAGGGGTTTATTGTTTCCAAACCCTCGGTTAAAAAGGGTGGGGGCCCGGGGATCCCCAGCCCCCTTGTTCAAAAGCTTTCCCCGCTTCCAAGCAAAGTGCTTTGGAAAACGGGTGGGGATGGATCTTTGGGCCCGTTTAAAAATTGCCGTCGCGCCCCCCGGGACTTTCCCTGGGGGGAGTGCCGGCCCTCGGGCCAAACCCGATGGTGGGGGGGGATGATGGAGGGGGAAGAAACTGGACCCGGGGTTGGAAAAATTTTTTTTTGTTTGAATTTTTTATAATGAAATTTAAAGGGAGGGAGAGGGGGGCGAAAAGGGGTTCCCTTTGGGTGGGGCTCTTTGTTGGGTTTTTAAAGGGAGGTCGCCGGGAAACCCAAGTATGATCCATTTTGGGGGTTGTTCGGGTTTAAAAGGGGAGTTATAAAAATTTTTGTGAGATGAGGGGGTTAGCCCCCGTTTTGAGAATTTTATAGTATTCGGCTGAGAACCCTTTTGGGCCCGGGGGTCTTTCCGTTTGGGGGAGGAGGTTTTTTGCAGTGCGGACCCTCCTTCCTTTCCTTTATGGCCCTTTTTCCAACCCTCTTAGTGCTCATCTTTTTTTTCCCAAAAAAGATTAACACTTTTTCGTGAAACTCGGACCCCTTTTGTTCGTCATTTGGGGGGGCCCGCTATAGAGGGGGACTCAAAAGGTAGTTTTGCCAAAACTCGCCAAATTTTAACTGGGGGGGTCAGGGAAAATTGGGGATCCTGTCTTTGGATTTGATGGTTTGAATTGGGGGCCGTCCCCTTCCAGAGGTTGCAAAAAGATTTCTGCCATTGGGTTTTGCCCCCCCCCTTTATAGAATTTGTTCTGGGGGGCCCCCCCCTGTACATGCGACGTCCCCCTGCCCCTGTGGGAAAAGTTTCCCAAAGCAGGCCCTTTGGGGTTTTTCCCGAAACTTTGGAGCTATTTTTCGGGGGGAGGGGGGGCTTGGTGCCCCTGGTTGTCGGGACGGTTGGAGCAAATTCCTTGAATTTTTGGTGGTGGGCCCCTCCAATTTTTATTCCCTTTTTTAGCTGAGGAGGGTTCCCCCCTTTCATTACGGCCTTAAACCGTCAAAAAAGAACAGGGAAAGGATTCCCCTTTATTTTTGGGCATTATTTTCTGTGAACTGGCCCCACTGCATTTTTTTGGGAAATTTCCCCCGGAGGCCCTCAGATTCATAAAGGGTAGCTAGGAAGCCCCCCCACTTTAGTAGGGTAAGAAAAAAGGGGGGTTTTACCCGGTGGGTGTTACGGGGTGCGGGGGTTTGAGACGGGCGCCGGAAAAAATTTAAAAGGAGTCAAAAAAATGTTCAAGTAGAGGGAGGTGGAGACCAAATTTTTAAATCTATCCTGGAATATGTGTTGTGGACTGTCGATTAAGCTTTTAGGATCGATCTGAGGGGTTGGTCGCCCCCCCAATGGTCGTTTTTACTTTCATGTTCTCTAGCAGGGGGTTTAATCGGGGATGGGGGGGGTCCCTCCTTCCCTTGGGGGCCGATTTATTTCCCGCCCGGGGGTTTGGGGTTGTTGAAATTTTCCCGCTTTTTTAGTTGGGGGTTTTAAAATGGGGCCCTTTGTTTGAGGAAAAACATTTAGAAACCGGGGAAAAAAGGACCAAAGGGGGCATTTGGGGGTTACAAGGGTTTAAAAATTTGGGGTTAAAATTTTGTTTGCTTTTTTGACTTTCAGAAAAATAAACGGCCTTTTTTTGTCTGTTTAAATTTTTCGGGCTATTTTCCTGGACAAAACCCCCGAGGGGAAAATATACCGCGATTCCCCCTGGATTTGGACTATTTAATTTGGGTACTATTGGGGCGATTCCCGCCATGTTTCCCTGGATGGGAAACCCCAAACCCACCGACCTCCCAAAGGGTCTTTGGAGGAAAAAAACATTGCTGGAACCTTTTTCCCTGCATAGAAGGGGTTTTTTGCCTTTTTTTTTGGGGGTGTTCAATCCTTTTCCCAAAGTTCCCGGAAATTTTAAATTTTTGGGATGGGGGGGGGGTTCATGGTTGTCTTGTCTTTGGCTACTCATTCTGTATCTTTAAATGGGGGAAAAAAAGATCGTTTTGGTTAGTTGTGTATGTGACCGAAAAGCGCCAAACGAGCGCCACGGGGAAACTAAATTTTCAAGGGGAGCCCCTTTGAGTGTTATGTTTTGAGGGGGGGTGGACTGGAGATAATAATTTCTTTAACAATTCAAAAAAAAAACCCAAAAATAAATTGAATTTTAAAAGCCCTATAAGGGGAGACCCAGAGGCGACAAAAGTCAACTGGACTTTTGTCGGCTCGGGGACCCCAACTGTGCTCAGAAAAATTGTCAAAACATTTTTGCTATAAATGTGAGTTTTCCTCCGAAAATTTAAAATTTAGGTATCCCCGTTTCATTTGCGGGGATGGAGGAGTGGTGAAAATTTTTGCCAAACCCAGCTACTGTGGGGTTTGTAAAATTTTCACGTCCCGGGGGGTAAAAATTTCCTAGCCCCTTTTTCCCGCGGGGAGAAAGGTTTCGCTGCTTTTTCAGGGGAATCCCAAAAACTACAACCCGACCATTTTCTTGTTAAATTTTTTGCTCCCCGGGGGTATGCCCGTTTGGAAAACGTAAATTTTCCCGGTCATGGAGGTGTTTGCTACTGGGGGTAAGGCCCCTTTTCTCAAATTTTGGGGGGGTTGTTGGGGGAAAATCTTGGAAGATGAGGGGATTTTTTTCTCCCCGCACTTTAAAAACCCCCCTTTCTTCTGTTTTAGGATTTTAAGAATTTTTTTTAAATGTCCAAGTGTGGAATCTGGCTTTTGGGGGGCCGTGGTTTTTCCCGTTGTTCACCCTTTAACTCCCATTTCGGGGGACTCTCTCGAATAGTGTGGGGCCCTTTAGGGAGGTCATATTCCAACGCCGGGTTTCCAATCTGTGACTTTAAAAAGGTGGCCAGAGCATCCCGGGGTTAAATTTTATTCTGGCACCCTTTTTAAAAAGCAAGTTGTTCCGGGCCCCTCTCTGTTTTCCCAGTTTCGAGTTTTTTTGGAAACTTCTGATGGTGTTTAAGGTGGGAGAGGTGGTATAAACTACCCTAGCAATGCTTTTCCCCCCTTTTCAACGGGCTTGGATTTCCCGGGTCGGGGTTTTTTTTTTTGGGAGTTTTTTTGAAGGGTTTTTCCCGGAGAGCGGAATTTATTGAGGCCTGTATGATGTCGAACCTTCTATCAAAAAAGGGGGCAGAATGGGGGCGAGAGACCTTCTTGGCCGTTGGGTGTGGAGAGGTTTAAAAGGGGAGTTTAAAGTTGGGGGTTGTCTCCCACGCTTTTGGGGGTGAAGGTTTTCACCCGGGGGTGGGGGACTTGAGAGGTGTTGGGGGCCGACATTGCTGAGGAAGCGGGGGGTGGGACGAGGGTCCAATGTGGGGGTTTTTTGTTGTTTTCTTTTGGGTTTTAGGGGGTATGGTTTTTCTCTTTTGTGTGCTGGTTTTGGAGGAGCGGGTCTTTCTACTTGGGTTTGCCTGGAAAACAAATTTGTTCCCCCAATTTGGGGTTCCCCCCTTTTGGTGTATTGGGGGGGGCCAAATGGGTTTCTGGGGTTAGGGGAAAAACCCGATGGTATATCTTGGTTCACTGGGGGAAAGGTTTAAAGGGTAGGATGAGTGTTAAGCTGGGTGGGGAAATTGGGATGGGGGTGAATTTTTTTGAGGGTACATTGTTGATAGTGTCCCAGGGGCACTGCTGGGTCACAGATAGTTTTTTTTTCTTTTCATCTGCATTCCTTTTTTATGGGGAAAAATGTATTCCTTTCTATGGGAGCCCGGGCGCAGCCTGATCATCCGGGGGGAGGATCCCTTTGGAAAACCCGGACATTTAGAGCAAATTTTTTTATCTTTTTTAAAACTGAAAAGTAAACCCGGTAGGGTGTCCTCTTTATGCTTAACCCCAATCACCCGCCGTGTCCCCGTTGAAAAAATGTGTTGTGGCCTCTGTTGCCCTCCCCTAGGGCGGGCCAAGGGGTGGATTTTTTTCCCAGGTCTAGGTGTTTTTCCCAGTTTATCCCTTTTTCTCAGCGTAGATAGATAAAATAGGGAAATAACCACAAAAAACAAAACGTTGTGTTAAATCAGAGCCCGAGTTCAGGAGTCGTTTTACGTGGTTTCCGTCTTCGGTAGTATTTGGGATGTGTTGATTAGCTGTAGGATTTTTACTTTCCGAGGGGGGTTTAAATTTTTCACTTTACCCATGAATTCAGAGGGAAAGTTCTGAATTTTTTCCCCCAAACTGGTGCACTGTCCCCCTGTAAAAAAGGGATGGGGCTTTTTGGGGTGAGACCCCTATGGGAGACAGTAGAAAATTGGGGTTTTATAATAGGGGGCCCAAGGGTTCACTTTGCTGCCCGTGGATGGGTTAAAAAGTTGTGTTTCTTTTTTTGTGGCTCGGCCCACGTGCGCTCTTTCAAATGGTTTAATTAAAGATGCGTATGGGAAAGGGGTTATCCCAAATATAGTGCGGGTTTAGGGGGGCTAGAGTCACAAACTATAAATGTCTCTTTTGGGGGGAACTCGCCCGAAAGGGAGTAAGGTATTTGTTTCAATATTCCCCGGGCCCCTTATTTTCTTTGCTGCGCTGATGTGTTACGGGGAAAGGTTTATCCCTTCCCGGAAACCCAAAGGGGGTGTGGGTGGGGGGCATCATAATTTTAGGGGCCCAAAAAAGGGAGGACAGCGCGTCCCTTGGGGGCCGGTGTTAAGATGGCCCCAATCCTCTTTTTAGGTTTTCTAAAGGTTTTGGGGGGGCTCTGTGGGGGGGGGGCGGTGGAAAATGGCAGAAATTTTTCCCCCCCCGGCCCTTTGGGGAAACGGGGAGTGAGCGCCCCATGGGGAAATTTAAATTTTAAATTTTCCACCGAGGCCACGAGTCCCCCCCTTGGTGCGGTTTAAACCCCATGTTGTTGCGGTGGGGGTTTGTGCCCCTTCCTTTTGGGATGTGCGGGGTTCTTTTCCGTTGTAGTTCCCCGGGGGGGTGGGGGGTTTGGGGCAGTGCACCCCACATCCCCTCCTTTGCCTCCGGGGCCGGTTGTCGAGCCCCGTTGTTCGCCGGCAGCTTGCCGCGGCCCGGTTTCCCCCTTAGAGCTCGGGACGGCCCGCGGTCGCGGATAAAAAAGGTTTTTTCCGGGGGCGGTTTTGGTCTGCGGGGCCCTCTCCCAGTTTCCAGCAGTGGGGATACCCCGGGTCGAAAGGGCCCCCGCTTGCAAAGGGGGGTCAGCAAAGGTAGGTGGCTTCCAACCCCCCCCCACTGGGGGGGGGCCGTGGGTGAGCAAAACCCCCCTTTTCTCTGTTCCCGTTTTTGGTACCCCGGGGGCCCCCTGTTTAGCGTCCTTTCCCACCTTTTCCTTTTTCCTTTTTTTTCCCCCTTTTTTTGTCCCCGGTTACGGCCTGCCGGCTGTGGGGGAAAGGTTTTGGGGATGTGTGGCCCCTGAAACCCCCCGGGTCTGTTTAGATGGGGCTATGTCGGTGCCTCTCGGTGTCCGCTCTCACTCCTGGCAGGTGTTTTGGCCGGAAAGGGTTTAAAACTATGTCCCCGATGAGGTTTGGGAAATTTCGTCGCCTTTGGGACCGGAGGCCCCCCATTGATGCGGCCCGCCATCTTGCTTTTCCCCCTTCCAGAACCAAAAAAAATTTTTTTAAATTTTAAATTAAAACCCAAGGTTTTTTCCCAAAGGGGTTTAATAAGAAAGAAAAAGTTTTATTTAAAATTGAAGAGGGGCCCCGTACCCCTTTTTTTATTTTTTACCAAAGTTACAAAAGAAAAATACAGGCCCCCCTTTTGGCCCCCACCTAAAACTTATCCCGGGATTAACTCCACAAACCGTAAAATTTAAAATTTTTTTAGATCTTCATTTTACAGTAAATTTTGTCAATAGTTTACAAAGTTATCTAAAAGATTCCCGGGCCCGTTTTAAACCAATTTCTTTCCAAATTTTTTTAGTTTTAAAATCAACTTTTTTATTGGTTACTTTGGGACGTTAATGCCCCCTACACTAACCCTTTCACCCTCATTTTTGGGGCTGAAATGCATGCTAAAAATACTAAAACCCCGATGATGAACTGGGTTTCCCTCTTAAGGATTTCCTTTTTAAAAGGTTTAAAGTTTTTTATTTGGGGGAATAATTTTTTTTAAAAAATTTTAAAAGGGGGGTACTTATAGAAAATCAAAAAGAACCACAATGGGCAACCCGGGGGGGCACCTTTGTTTTGCCAAAAAGGGTTTTTTGTGGGTCTTTGAGGTGGGGAATTTAATTTTTTTCCCCATCCATTAAAATCTTTTATTTTGTAACCCCTTTTAAAAAGAGGGGAAAATTGACGAACCCCTTTTTTTTTATTTGGGGGCCGGTCCACTAGAATTTTTTTCCTTTCCATAATCAATGATTAAATTTGGAAAAACCTTGGGAACATCCGTTTTACTTACATTGGGGGGTTTTTGGGCCCAAAAATTGGGAAATTCCCCTTGATTTTTGAAAATTTTTAACGTAATGGGTCTTTCACAACAAACAAAACCCCTTTCAAGAAAGTGGATGTTAAATAGTTACATTCCCTTTTTCTTGTGGACTCATAGACATTGGATCCCCAAATGTAAAAATTTGGTTCCAAAAACAGGCGGTTTTTGAGAAAAAATTGTTTGATTTATGTAGTTTATGGAGGGAAAAAAACCCAGGGTACTTAAAAATTTGATTTTTTGAAAAAAAAGGTTTCCCTCTTAGGGGGGTTACAAGATTTCAGGAAAAAAATTTGCCCTTTTTTTACAAAAAAAGGGGCGGGTTGCCATACCCAAAAAAATTAAATAAATAAAAGGGGCTTAAAACAATTTAAAAATTGTTTTAAACCCAAAAAAAATTGCGCAGATGAGAAGGGAAAATTTTTTAATTGTCACCCCAAAAATTTGGGCGCACGTACAAGATTAAAAAAAACATTATCCCAAATTTTTTTGGGATTTTTAATTTAAAAAAAAAACCTTTCCCCTTTTAAAAATACCTACCTGATCAAAACCTAAAATTTTTAATTTTTTTAAAAAAAGGACCTAAATTTAAGAAAAAAAAATTGCCCCCAGTCTAAAATTTTTGGGGTCCTTAATCCCAAAAAAAAACCTTTCCAATATTTTCCAAAGGAAAACATGGGTTCCCAATTTGGGAAAACCCAAATTCCCGGGTCTTTGGGGTGTTTCCCCCTTAATCGGCCCCCAGCCAACCCCCTTTATGTTCCCTTTGTCTAATAATTTCACCTTACAATTTAAAATATCCCCTGAAAAATTTCAAAAGTTCTTTTTTATTTCTTTAATACCAAAAGCGCTGCAAAACTCCCTTTTCTGGGTTTGCCCCCACAGTCCCCTTACATTTGCCGGGTTAAATGGTCAAAAAGATCACGTATAAATAAAAAAAGGGATTCATAACCCCCAGTGTATCAAGGCACTATAAAAATTTTTAAAATTTTAAGACCCCCAAAATTTTAACCCATCCAACCCAAGATAAAGTGAAATTGGGGTACACAATTTAAAAGATTTCCCAAAAGGGTCTAAACGAAGCCGTTGAGTGGTTTATTGAGTTTATCCCTTTTTAAAACAATTTGGTTTTTGGGTTTTCCATTTCTTTTTTTTGGGGTTTTGTTTTCCCGTTATTTTTCTGCTATTCTTTTTGTAATTTTTTTTTCCCCCGGGCCCGCGCACCCTCTTTTTCAAATTTTTGAACACCATGTAAACCCAAATTTGTAAATTATTTTTTATCTTTTTTCGTGATTGGTTCATTCTAGGGCACCCCAAATTTTTTCCTTTTTTTCTCTCCAAGTGCCCCTTAACCCTTTAAGGACCCGGGGGTTTTTTTTTTTATGACACGTTTGTTTTTTCCCTCCTCGCCTTCCTGAAAAAACCCTAAAATTTTTTATTATTCCCCCCCCATTTGCACATGAGGGGGTTTTATTTTGCGGGACAAAATATTCTTTTGAATGGGATTATTTCAAAATAGTATTTTTCGCCAATTTTTTCCGGGGTTTATTTGCTTTTCGGCGTTCAATCTTTTGGTAATTAAAAAAATTTTTTTTTCTGTTTCTTTTTCAGGTTGTTACGCATTCCCCGGGAATTTTCCAAAATTTTAGGGGTTTCCCTTTTTGTTTTGGTACCGTAAAAAAAATTCCCAAAAAAATTTTTATTTTTTACATTCGCGCGCGGCGCCCCGTTTGTTAAAGAAACCAAAAAACTTTTTTTTTACTAACACCTACGGAGGAAATGAGGGTGCATTTTTTTTCGGGTTTAAGTGTAATTTTTATCGTAGTTGTTTGGAAGCATGGGACTTTTTGATCATTTTGTATTCCAATTTTTGAGTTTGGGAAAATGAAACCAAAAAAAGCAAAAATTTTTCGTTTGGAATTTTTTTTTTCTACGGTGTTCAGCGGTTTTTTTTTTCGGGGGGGGGTAAATGATGTTATATTTTTTTTAGATAAGACTTTTTCGGATCGGGCATACCAAAAATGTGTAACTTTTTTATTATTTTTAAAGGGTTTTATTTGTAAAATGGGGAAAAGGGGGTGATTTGAAATTTTTTTAAAACTTTTTTTTTTTTTTACTTTAAAAAATTTTTTTTTTTTTTTTTTCCCGTAAAAATTTTGTCCCCCTTTGGTTTCTTTTCCCCTAGGGGGCACGATTGTTAACACTAACTTTAAAGAATTTTCATAGGAATGCATTAGGGGTTACAAAGATGGCGGTTTCCCCACCCTTCCCGTCTGCGGGCGGAAAATTTGGGGCAAACCCGGCCGTTGGGAAGTGACGGGGGCCCCTTTACAAGGGTTTCCCCCCCCATGCCCCGGTCGGGCGGATCGGCGGGAGCATAGCTGCGCCCGGTGGGGATGACCGTAACCCCAAACGGTGACGGCGTTCTTCAGTTTCCGGGGGCCATCTTTGCCGCGGTAATCTTTGGGGGAAAACAGTTTTCCAGCGGGCGGAGCCACCCCCCGGCCCCGTTATTTTGCCCGGGGGGTTAGCGGCAATTGCCGCTAACACCCGGCGGCTGTGACGGGGGGGTCGCCGGGGGCGATTTCCCCCGCAAAGCCCTTAGCGGGCCCCCGGGGGCGTACCTACGCCCAGGGTCGGTTTAAAGGGGGTTTAAAATCTTAAGTGCCCTTACATTTGTGTCCCTTTTTTGTTGGGGAAAACGAAATTTTTTTGTTTCATCATTTTTTTGTTTTTTTTTTATTGGGGTCCATTGCCCCTTTGATAAAATTTTAAAACACTTTTTTAGTTACTTTATTCTTTTCCCCCAAATTTTTTTTTTTCTTTTTTGTCATTTTTATATAAGGGTCTACAGGCTGTTTAAACCCTTTTTTTGGCCCCCTTTTGGGCAATTTGGGCGGGTCACACAGAGGGTTTCCACTTAGGGTTTATATCCCCATTCTTTAGGGAAATAGTGTGGTTTTAAATTTAACTGTTTGGGGTTTTCTTTTTTGTAAGGAAAAATTTTCCAGTAGGGGGTTGCGTCATTTGGGTTTTTGTTTAGGCCCTTCCCCAATTTATCCCCGGAAAGGGCGGGTTCATTACCAGCCCGATCCAAAATGCCCCCCCCCCCCCTTTTTTTTTTCCCCTTTGAATTGTATTACATTCAGGGGGCCGTATATTGGTCCCTTTTTTAATAATAAACTTTTTTTTTATATAGCCCAACATATTCCGCGGGCCCCTTTTCCCTTTGGGGGGTAAAAGTTTTAAAGGGCAAATTTCAAAAAATTAAAGTAATTCAGTTTAGAAAACAAGGTGTGAGGGGGGGGGGGGGGTGTTCAAAGGGGCTTACAAACTATAAGGGTGTAGGGAAGACGAAGGGCAAAAGGCTAGATTTACAAATTTGGGCCAGCCCTTTGACAAAATAGGGGTTGGGTTTTCATAAAAAAATTTTTTTTTTGGAAAGAAAACCTTTAAACCCCCTATTTAAAATTTTATACAGGGTTTGTAGTGCCCAAAAAGAGGGGTTGGGGGCGCTAGGGAATGTGGGGGGGGGGGGCGTGTTAGCATTGGGATTCTGGTAGGCCAGAGGGGAGAAGATGTGTTCTCAGGGCCTCTTAAAGCTATGGGGAGTGCTGAGTGTGCCCTGTTTTGGCCCCCAGTAGCTTTCAGAGAAACTGGTGCCCCACGTGGGAAGGGCTTTGGGGACGGGCATGGGGGGTTCGGGGTGATTTGATGAGTGTAAACTGATATCATAGCAGATGATATCCCTCCGTAATACTAGCCTATCAGTACAGGGGTTCTTAACCCCCTCTGTTTTTGGGTTTTTTTCTTTTCCCATAGTAAAATTTGGGGGGGGACAGTAAGATTCATCTTTTTTGGGTTTTAAATAAATTTTTCCCGCTTATTTTTAAACCCAATAAAGATTTTTAAATTCCTTTTGGTTTTTTTAATGTTGTATAAAAAAGAAATGTGGAAGGTCTTTTTACCCCAAACCTTCATGTGATTTCCCTTTGTTAAAAAAATCTATGTTGGTTTTCCCTTATGATTTGTAAAAATACTCGCTTCTGGGGGGGGGAAAGTGGCAGGCACGAACGCCGTTATGTTTGTTTATTTTAACAAAGAAAATAAGCCCACCTTATTTTTTTTTTGGGGAATAAAAAAGAATATTTTTTATCCCATGGTGGATCCAAACGGGGAAATTCCCTTTTCCAAAAGGAGACGCGCACCCGGTAAATTTTTTTTTGTTTTATCCCTGAATATTATTTAAAAATTATCTTTATATATTATTATATTTATATAAAAATTTTTTATATACCCGCACGCAACACACACACAACACCCCGAAGCAGGGGGAAAAAGTATTGAATTGCCCTAAAATTTTTTCAAAAGTTTATATTTTTTCCAAAAATTTTGCTGGGAACATGTTTAGCCCAAAATCCACACAGGCAAAAAAATTAAAATTTTAGACCCTGGGATCAAATGGGGGAAAAAAAGGTATTTTGGAACTCTGTTCAAAAATTTTCCCTTTTTTTTTAATTTCCCCTGAATGTATAAAATTTTAAGGTAACCAAATTGGAGACTTTTTGTGATGCAACAAAGTAATTTTAGATGTGAAGCTAGAACTGCAGTACAATGCCATACATTAAAAAGGGTTTATTTCCCCTTAAATTTTTTTGTTTTAAACCCTTTACCCATAAACCAAGGATGTGCTGGAAGGGTCCAAGTGCCAATTTAAGGTTATGTTTTTGCAAACCCTGCAAACTTTGGAAAAAGCTATGTGTTTGCTAACTGCCCCTGCCAGTAAAAGAAAGGGAATGGAGGGGCTCGGCTTAACCCTTTTAAAACCCAGGCTATCAAGATTTTAAATTAATAAAGGGGACCTTTTCTCCCCGGGGGAAAGAAAGGGGCAAAAAAACCGCCTTCTCTTTTTTAAATTTTTTTTTAAAATTTGCTTTTTACAATCCCAAAAAATTTCGTAAAAAACCAATTTCGATAAACCTCGTGGGAAGTCCCCCGGGGAAAGCCCCGACAATAAAAAAATTATAAGTTAAAAATTCATTTCCCCTTTTTGCCATTTTTGGAAATAAAAAATAAAATAATAAAAATTACGAAAATTGGAAATCCCATTCCATAAGAGTCTGATCTCTAAAAATACAACATCACTTATGCCTTAGACTGAACACCGTATAAAAACAAAATTCCAAATAGCAAAATTGTGGTTTTTTGGTCTTACACAACCACTAAAAATTGGAGTAAAAATGATTTTAAAAAAGTTGCATCCGTTCCCAAAAATTTTGGTTTATTTAAAAAAAAGAAATCCCCCACCCCAACAAATATGGAACCCACATTCGGGCCCCTTTTTGGGGAAAGTACAGCAAAGTTATTGTTTGCAGAGAATGTTGCTGCAAATTTTAAAAAAATAGAAAATGTTTGTATTTTTTTTTTACAGTACTATAGCATAATGTAACTACATATAGCATTGCCGGAATTACATTGACCTGCAAAAATAGGGGATAACACCCTTTTTAAAATTTTAGAGCGAACCCCAAAAACCATT
>JAODAL010054938.1:0-24302 GCA_025379985.1 Phyllomedusa bahiana | reverse complement strand
GACTTTAAGGGTTTAATCGTCATAATCGATGCCCTATCAAAAAAACCTTATCGATAGTGGCCGACACGCTATCGCTCGATCTCGAAGCCCAAGCAATCGCTCAACACTTGATGCTACTTTTGGGGCCCGTGACTGGGAGGAGAGAGGTAAGATGTAGATGCGGTTGCTTTAAAATGAAGGACGTTGGCGACCTGTTGTTATAAGTTTCACAGGGCCCCTGCCAAGCGATGTGGGCCTGAGGGTCATGAAAATGACGATCCGCGGCAGCTTTTTGTCCCAGCACTGAAAGGGCCCCTTCTCTCTACCTTATGTCCCTCCTGTCCTACCCCCCTTTTTGCTCGTTTACCACCTAATTTACCCCATGTCAAAATATAAAAATTTGAAAAGGGGTATGGAAGATTTTTTGGAAATTTCCTTATTAAAAAAGGAAAAATTTCAGCTATTCTCAAATCCTCAAATCACAAAAAAAATTGCTGTATTCACTTTAAAACTGAAAAAGTAGAATTATCAACAAAGCGGCCTGCGCCAAAGTAAAAAAAACCGTATCTGAAATGTATTCGGATAAAAAAAGGTTTTTTGGGCCCTTTCAATTCACTGTGGGATACAAAATTGCTGTATTCACATTTAAGTGCAAGGTCTAAATGAACAAAGCTGTAGTGCGAAAAAGTGAAAAACCATATCTGTAATTTATTCGGTAAAAAAAGGATTTTTTGGCCCCTACAATTTCCTGTGGGACTAAAAATTGCTGTTTCAAATTTAAGAAAAGTAGACTACAAAAAAAGCGGGGCCTGCCCCAAAAGTGAAAAAACAGAAACTGAAATGTATTGGGAAAATAAAGGTTTTTTTGCATTTTTTAATTCACCGTGGTGACAAAAAAAATTTGTGTTTTCACTTTTAAGTGCAAGGTCCCTAATGAACAAGCTGAGTGCGCCAAAGTGAAAAAACCGTATCTGTAATGTATTGGTAATAAAAGGGTTTTTTTGGCCCCTTTCAATTCCCCTGGGGTGAAAAAAAATTTTGCTTATTCACTTTTAAAAGTGAAAGGTGCTCAATGAAAAAAGCTGTAGTGCCCAAAAGTGAAAAAACACGTTTTGTAATTATTGGGGATAATAAAAGGTTTTTTTTGGCATTAAATTTCACCTGTGGTGACTAAAAAAATTGCTGTATTAAAAATTTAACTGCAAAGTAGATCTTCAACAAAGTGGCCTGCCCAATAAAAAACACGATTGAAATGTATTTGGATAAAAAAGGTTTTTTGGGCACCTTTAAATTCCCCCTGTGGTGACTACAAAATTGCTGTATTCCATTTAAGTGAAAGGTGCCTAAATGAACAAGCGTATGCGCCAGAGTGAAAAAAACACGTATTGTAATTATTGGATAATAAAAGGTATTTTTTGGCACCTTAATTCCCCGTGGTGACTACAAAATTGCTGTATTCAATTTAGTGCGGTGCCTCAATGAAAAGCTGTAGTGGAAAAAGTAAAAAAAAAACCGTACTGTAATTTTTTTGGATAATAAAAGGTTTTTTTTGGGCCCCTTAAATTACTGTGGTGACTAAAAAATTTGCATTTTCAAAATTTAACGAAAGTAGCTCTATAACAAGCTGGCTGAACCAAAGTGAAAAAAACACGTATCTAATGTATTCGGAAAAAAAAAGGTATTTTTGGCACCTTTAATTCCCCTGGGGTGACTAAAAAAATTGCTGTATTATTTAAAGTGCAAGGTCCCCAAAATGAACAAATGTAGTGCGCCAAGTGAAAAAAAACGTTCGAAATGTATTGGATAATAAAAGGTTTTTTTGGCACCTATCAATTTTTCTGTGGTGACTAAAAAATTTGCGTATTAAAAATTTAAACTGCAAAGAGTTATCAAAAAGTGGCCTGCGCCAAAGTGAAAAAACACGTATTGAAATGTTTTTTGGATAAAAAAAGGGTTTTTTGGCCCCTTTCAATTCAACCGTGGTGACTACAAAATTGCTGTTTTACATTTAACGCAAAGTAGACTATCAAAAAAGCTGGCCTGCCCCAAAGTGAAAAAACACGTATCTAAAATATTGGATAATAAAGGTTTTTTTTGGACCTTTCAATTCCCCTGTGGTGCTACAAGATTGCTGTATTCCATTTAATGCAAGGTGCCTAAAATGAAAAAGCGTAGTGCCCCAAAAGTAAAAAAAAACGTTCTGAAATTATTCGGATAAAAAAAGGTATTTTGGCCCCTTTTCAATTTCACCTTGGTGACTACAAAATTGCTGTATTACTTTAAAGTGCAAGGTGCCTCAAAAAACAAAGCTGTACGCCCCAAAGTAAAAAAAACACGTTCTAAATGTATTGGTAATAAAAGGTTTTTTTGGCACCTTTTAACCCCGTGCTACTAAAAAATTGGGGGTTTTTAATTTAATGAAGGTGGCTATTAAAAAAAAGCGGAAAATGGGAAAATTTAAAAAGAACACCTATCTAAAAAGTAATGTAAAAAAAGTGGAGTTTTGCAAAACAAAGGCCCCTGAAGTTTTACTAAGAAAAGAGTGTATCCAAAATTTAATCGGCTCCCCCCAATTTATCCGGGGGAAGTTTTAATAGAAAATTTTTAATAATAACTATTTAAGTGAATGTCTACCTAAGTTTGGGTAATTTATCCTATTCTTTATAAAAACTTGTCTGTGTTCACCCCGGGGCCCCCCCCCCCCCCCCCCCCCCCCCCCCGCCCCCCACCCGTGATTTTTAAGCGGTAATGCTTTTTTAAAAAATTTCTACCTAACTACATAAAATCCCCCAATCTTGATCAAAGTTGTAAAGATCACAGCAACAGTAGGCTTTCTCTGTGAAGAATAGAAAAATTTTTTCTGAGCTTTTGGGGCAAGGAGAGAGACTCCTCCCCGCTATGAGACGCTGAGGACATGATAGAACAGGAAAGGGCGTTCTATGTAAAAAAGGTCATGTGTTTTTCCCGCCAATAGCAACCAAACACATTCAGTCATGACGTCTCACAACATTCCCTGTCATTTTGTAAGTGATTTGCTGGCCGCCAAAATGACAGGAAGCCGCCGAAAATGGGGCGCGATAATTAATAGGGTGTGCCAGATTTTTTTAAAAATTATCCATGAATTTAAAAAAAATTCAATAAAATAAAAAAAAGTGCCGATTTCAACTTTGTCGATAATAATCGCTCAACACTATTCGTTTTAATTGGAATGAATAAAACATAACAGATTTAAATAGATTTCTTCATGGTGCTGGATTTAAAAAATAAATTTGACTATGAAATTATGATAGCAAAGAGTGAGATGTGTACCCCCCTCCCTAATTACAAGTCAAGTATTAATATTCATTGTCTGCAAAATGTCTATACAAACAGTTATTAGCCCCATCCTAAAACTGGTCTGCTCCGTTATAAAACCCTTAAAATTTAATTGGGGAACAGAGGTTATCTCCAAGAGTAGTTCTCAGGACATAAAGACCTAAAGTTAATTTCCCTTTAAACAAAAGTAGGTCCCCACCCCTTCAAACTTAGTAGACCTTTAAGTTATAATCACCTTTCCCTTTTTAATTTTAAAAAATTCTCATTTTAGACTAAACAACAATATCATTCCATAAAGATAGAAAACAGTGGTATACTCAGACTTATAGGGAGCACAAATGTCATTCCAACATTTAATTCTGCACGTCCTTTAATTACAGCCAGGGGAAGCAGGGGAGAGTGAGTTCACCCTGTACTAACCCGAGTAATCCCCCGTTTTCTATTTTATGTAATAATTATATTTAGAGGGGGGCGAATTTCCGAAATTCGGTTCGTTCACTTCGCCGGATTTCTCAGCAAAAAAAAAACTTCTTTCCGAATTACTTCGGGACGAATCACGTTAAAAAACAGCTATTTCCAGGCTGCACAGAGCCTGCAGGGTGGCTGTAGAACGTTGTGCCATGCTTATATTATGCAGAGGGAGCTTGGTTTTGGTCTTCATACAATTTGTTTTTTAGTAGGGAACGCAGATGACTGCCGCCGCTCTTAGAATCGTTTCCCACTCTAAAATTCCTGGGCATTAAGAGGGCAAAAACTGACCAAAAAACTAAAGGGGGAAATGTAGCTGATAAAGTCAGGGCAGCGACAGCTGGAAAAAAAAAAGAAGAGGGCTAATGTGGCAACATCAGAGACAGAGTGTGGAGGTGACGGCGGCAGCCACAGCAGCATGAGGTCAGACGTGGCACAATGATATTCTGGAGGTGGCAAAAAAAAAGGAGTAGGCCACAGAGTGGCACAATCACAGTGTGTGGAGGTCACGGCATCTGCCACAGCAGCAGCATGAGGTCAGGCAGTGGCACAATGACATTCTGGATGGTGAAAAAAACAGGAGTAGGCCACAGAGTGGGACAATGACACAGTGGGGGAGTTCACGGCCCGCAGCACAGCACAGAAATTTTGGTCAGAGAGTGGCACAATAACAGAGTGTGTAGGTCACGGCATCAGAAACAGCAGCAGAATAAGGTCAGACAGTGGCACAAGGGACAGTGTGTAGGTCACGGCAGCAGCCACAGCAGCAGCATGAGGTCAGACAGTGGCACAATGACACAGTGTGTAGGTCACGGCAGCAGCAGCATGAGGTCAGACAGTGGCACAATGACATTCTGGAGGTGGCAAAAACAGGAGTAGGCCACAGAGTGGGACAATGACACAGTGTGTAGGTCCCGGCAGCAGCCACAGCAGCAGCATGAGGTCAGACAGTGGCACAATGACAGTGTGGAGTTCACGGCAGCAGCCACAGCAGCAGCATGTGGTCAGAGAGTGGCACAATGACAGAGTGTGTAGGTCACGGCATCAGCCACAGCAGCAGCATGAGGTCAGACAGGGGCACAATGACACAGTGTGTATGTCACGGCAGCAGCAGTATGAGGTCAGACAGTGGCACAATGACATTCTGGAGGTTACTGAAACAGGAGTAGGACACAGAGTGGGACAATGACACAGTGTGTAGGTCACGGCAGCAGCCACAGCAGCAGCATGAGGTCAGACAGTGGCACAATGACACAGTGTGTAGGTCACGGCAGCAGCCACAGCAGCAGCATGAGGTCAGACAGTGGCACAATGACAGAGTGTGTAGGTCACGGCATCAGCCACAGCAGCATGAGGTCAGACAGTGGCACAATGACAGTGTGTAGGTCACGGCAGCAGCCACAGCAGCAGCATGAGGTCAGACAGTGGCACAATGACACAGTGTGTAGGTCACGGCAGCAGCCACAGCAGCAGCATGAGGTCAGACAGTGGCACAATGACATTCTGGAGGTGGCAAAAACAGGAGTAGGCCACAGAGTGGGACAATGACACAGTGTGGAGGTCATGGCAGCAGCCACAGCAGCAGCATGAGGTCAGACAGTGGCACAAGGAAATTTTCTGGAGGTGGAAAAAACAGGAGTAGGCCAACAGAGTGGAAAATGACACAAGTGGAGATCACGGCAGCACCCACAGCAGCAGCATGAGGTCAGACAGTGGCACAATGACATTCTGGAGGTGGCAAAAACAGGAGTAGGCCACAGAATGGGACAATGACACAGTGTAGAGGTCACGGCATCAGCCACATCAGCAGCATGAGGTCAGGCAGTGGCACAATGACAGAGTGTGTAGGTCACGGCATCAGCCACAGCAGCAGCATGAGGTCAGACAGTGTCACAATGACAGCGTGTAGGTCATGGCAGCAGCCACAGCAGCAGAATGAGGTCAGACAGTGGCACAAGGGACCAGTGTGTAGGTCACGGCAGCAGCAGCATGAGGTCAGACAGTGGCACAATGACATTCTGGAGATGGCAAAAACAGGAGTAGGCCACAGAGTGGGACAATGACACAGTGTTAGGTCACGGCAGTAGCCACAGCAGCAGCATGAGGTCAGACAGTGGCACAATGACAGAGTGTGTAGGTCACGGCAGCACCCCACAGCAGCAGCATGAGGTCAAACAGTGGCACAATGACAGAGTGTTTGGGTCACGGTAATCAGCCACAGGCAGCAGCATGAGGTCAGACAGTGGCACAATGACAGTGTGTATGTCAAGGCACAGCCACAGCAGCAGAAATGAGGTCAGACAGTGGCACAATGACACATTGTGTAGGTCACAGGCAGCAGCCACAGCAGCAGAAGAGGTCAGACAGTGGCACAAGGGACATTCTGGAGGGGGCAAAAACGGGAGTGGGCCCACAGAGTGGGACAATAAACACAGTGTGGAGGTCACGGCAGCAGCCACAGCAGCAGCATGAGGTCAGACAGGGCACAATGACATTCTGGAGGTGGCAAAAACAGGAGTAGGCCACAGAGTGGGACAATGACACAGTGTGTAGGTCACGGCAGCAGCCACAGCGCAGCATAAGGTCATGACAGTGGCACAATGACATTCTGGGGTGGTAAAAACAGGAGTGGGGCCACAGAGTGGGACAATGAACAGTGTAGAGGTCACGGCAGCAGCCACAGCCAGCATGAGGTCAGACAGTGGCACAATTACAGAGTGTGTAGGTCACAGGAGCAGCCACAGCAGCAGCATGGGGTCAGACAGTGGCACAATGACAGTGTTTAGGTCACGACTGCAGCCACAGCAGCAGCATGAGATCAGACAGTGGCACAATGACATTCTGGAGGTGGCAAAAAGAGGAGTAGGCCACAGAGTGGGACAATGACACAGTGTGGAGGTCACGGCAGCAGCCACAGCAGCAGCATGAGGTCAAACAGTGGCACAATGACAGAGTGTGTCTGTCACGGCATCAGCCACAGCGCGCATGAGGTCAGACAGTGGCACAATGACAGTGTGTATGCACGGCAGCAGCCACAGCAGCAGCATGAGGTCAGACAGGGCCAATGACATTCTGGAGGTGGCAAAAAAAAGGAGGAGGCCACCGAGTGGGACAATGACACAGTGTGGAGGACACGGCAGCGGCCACAGCAGCAGAAATGAGGTTCGGGACAGTGGCACAATGACATTCTGGAGGTGGCAAAAACAGGAATAGGCCACAGAGTGGGACAATGACACAGTGGGAGGTCACGACAGCAGCCACAGCAGCAGCATGAGGTCAGACAGTGCACAATGAACAGTGTGGAGGTGGGTGGCAATACCAGTCCCTGGTAAAGATGGTTGGTGGCAGATGGAAAAAACTGTCAGCAGATGTGTGGCATCAGGGGGTGGCGGCATCAGAATAGTGCTGAGGCAGGTATTTAAACCCCAAAGACTCATTTCTTACAGTTTGGGTGAGGCGTCATGGCTGATGTAGTCTGACGCCTAAGGCATTGGTGTGTGGAAATCCCGGCCGATCCACGCCTGATTCATCTTGACAAAGGTCTGTCGTTCCACATTTCCCGTGGACAAGCGGGTTCTCCTTGGGGGAAAAGATGGCCCCCGCCGCACTGAACACCCCCTTTGATGCCCTACTATGGCCGGGCAGGACAGCTTCTTCACTGCAAACTCGGCAAGTTGCGGCCACACATCCAGTTTTGGCTGCCAGTAGTCCAGCGGATCTCTAACTGGGGTGGCCGAGTGCTTTCCGGGTAGGCCACCCCCTGTTGGTCCAGGGACTGCTCCAGGTCCTGCTGCTGCTGCTGCTGCTGGCGACTGCCCTCCTCACTAGGCGGGTGAAGGAAGCTGCTCATCAGTGACTCCAGACTTAGGCTGCTGCTGATGGAGCTGGTACTGCTCCGACCCCCACCTTCCCCGGCAGCACGGCAGAAGTACGTGAGCGCTGAAGAACCCCCGGTCAGACCTTTTCAGAGGAGGGACGATGCCGCACATAGGCAGCGGCCCAACTGACTACGGAGGATTTCCTATAATATTGAGTTTGTCCTCCCTCTCAATAGCTGGGGAAAAAAGGGTCCCCTTTTGGGCCGGTACGAGGGTCCAATAGGGTAGAGAGCCGGATGCTGACTATTCGGCCCCGTCACTAGCCAGGCAAATCAGCATGCTGCGGGCCATTGCACAAGTGACTCGAGGGGCTCCCTGCCTACATCTCCACTGTATACTGCCACAGTGCTTGCGGGGCATCTGCCTTGTCTTCCTCATCTCCATCTACCTCCTCCAGCTGCTCCTACTCCTCCTCTCTTGTCACCTGGGTAGAAAATCCTCTCAATTCACCAGACAATGCTTCTGCTCCAATGTCCTCCTCCTCCATTTCAGTCCCCACCGGACTTTATGTGGCCGCGAGAAAGTAGTCGCCACGTCTCCAGTCCCCTGCCCAGACAGATTTTTCAGCATCTGTTCCAGGACATGAAGCAGTGGAATGACGTTATTCATCCCGTAGTCCCGGCGACTGACAAATAACATGGCCCTCCTCGAATTTCCTCAACAAACGGCAGGTGTCACGCATGAGCTGCCACTGGCTGACATCAAAGTTTACACAGTGGAGTACTCCTGTCCCCCTGGATCATCAAAAAATCGTTAATGGCCTTTCTCTGTTCATACAGTCGGTCCAACATGTGCAGGCTGAAATTCCAACGGGTGGAAACATCGCATATCAGAGTGTGTTGGGGGGAGGCCATTCTGCCGCTGCAACTCGAGGAGAGTGTTCCTGGCTTTGTAGGAATGGATAAAGTGCATGCCACAGTTTCCTGGCAATTTTCAGAATTTCTGAAAATCGGAGGAAGACTTTTATGAACCTTTTCCCCAACCAGATTGAACACATGCGCCATGCAGGGCACATGGACCATCACTCTTCGGAGCCCGCGCGGACACCATGTTCCTCCCTTGTCCGTCACCATTGGTTCTGATTTTCCGTTGGCGCGGGAAAAACCACACATCGATTTCTGCTGCTGACGCGGAGCAGTTCCTCCCTTTGTGACTTCGTTCGCCGAGGCAAGCCAGGTGTAAAAACTGCTTGACACCGCTGTGCCCCACATGTATATGATGGAGCAGTACTTTTGGAGGCTGAGATGGTGGTGGAGGAGGAGGAGGCGGACATTGGCGCAGGAGCCGCAGTTTGAAAAACGTGGAGGAGAAAGCGGCGTCTCCTGTCAAGTTGTTGGTGTGCCTGGGCCAGAAGCACATTCACCCAGTGGGCCTTAACGGACCTGTACTGGCCCTGACCGTAGTTACAGCCCCAGACGCCCGCGCTGCCGTGCCCCTGGAACCCATTTGGAAAGGGGGGAAACTGCAAGCACCAACAATTTGGGAAACAGGAGTACGGTCAGCTTCTGCACCTTAGGATGGTTGGACGCATACTGTTGTCTCTTTGCAATCGCCTCATGAACGACTGCTGGCGCCATGAGTAACGAGGAGCAGGAGATCTGGACCGGGAGATGATGTCAAAGAGAAACAGCTCCCTTCTGCAGAGGTGGAGGAGCCTTGACTGGCTGCAATTGCATGCGTGCCACTGGGCGCTGCTGCTGCTGCTGTTGCTGCGCCATCTGAGCCACGTTTCTCCCAGGTCACCGGATGGTGATGCTGCATGTGTTGACGCAGGGCCATGGTGCCAACGTTAGCTCCCTGGCCACCCTTTACTTTCTGCTTACAGATTCTACATATACCCATATTCGGCCCCTCCGGTGTCTTAGCAAAGAACTGCCCCCACCGCTGAGTATCGGATTTTACCGCCAACGCTCCGTACTGAGTGACTACTGCCGCCGCTTGCCTCACTGAGCCCCTGTGCCGCTACTTTGTTGGATCTGCGAAGCGGGTTTTTTACCCCGTGGCCGCTTGGCCCCCGACCTCACACTGCTGCTATCCTGCTGATCCCCGGCCACACGACCCACTTGCTGGCTGTGCCGCTGCCTGACGCGCAAGCTGACACCCTTTCTCCTGACGATGATGAAGCCCTTGCCTCACCCGGCTCCCAAGTGCGGTCGGCTACATCATCATCTATTTGTGTTTCATCGTCACTGCTGTCCTCATCACCGGTCTGGTATGCAGAGGCTGAGCCCTCACAAATGACCTCCATGCAACCTCAACATCTATACTTTGCCGCCTACTGCAAGAAGCAGGGGATATTGGCCCCATTTCTTCGCTGCCAAGTAGCTGCTGACTGCCCTTCCTCCAAATTGTTAAACCCTCGCTATATAGTGGCGCTGAGCCCAGCCACATAGTAGATCTCTGGCTGGGGGAACCGGATGGGACAGAGGCGGGTTGAGGACAGGTGACGGCCGCTGACCCGCTTCCGGGCCATGCCAACTAAGGGTTGTGTATGACCTTTCCCACCGGACTCTTGGCTGGGGTTGTCAGATGTCATCTGGGAGGAAGTGGATGACCTTTAGTCAACCAATCAAGAACCCTTGGGTTGCTGAAAGCACACGGCCGCTGATGACAGCGGCAGTTCTCGCCTCACCGCGTGACCCCTGCTGGCGACGTCCCCTTGCTGTGCTGCGACTGGGCCTGTTCCAGGATGTTGTGCCACTGCCCCTCGCAGGTGCAGAGCCTTGCCACCTCTCTGTCTGACATTTCTGTTTTTTTCTAAAATGTACAGACAATGGGTTTTAATGAAGATATCTGTTTTATGATAAATATACACCCTGTATTTGACTCCAAATAACCCAGTAAACAAGCTTTGGGGAACCCTTGGATATAAATTGCGCTCCACAAATGGCCCGGAAAAATTTTTCTTGTATGTGCCGTTTAAAAAAATCTGTGTATTTTACTGAATGTAAAGGCTTAATTAACCTTCGGATATGAATTATGCTACAGAATTTCTTCTGTGGCGGTGAAAAAAAAAAGTTTTTTTAATGAGTGCAAACTGCAGAAAAATACTTAGTTAACCCTTGGATGTAAATTGCGCCAAAGAATTGAGCCACCACAACTACTAGCTTTGTAGCGTGTTACAATGCGGTGTTTTTTACACTACACAACAAAAAGATAAAATTGTAATTTACCTTTGCTTGTGAATTAGGCTACAGGAAAATGTATATATTTTGGCAGTGAAAATGACGGTTTCTTGGAGTCACCACAGCTGAAAAACAACACTTAATTAACCCCTGGATGTAAATTGCGCCAAAGAATAGAGCCACCACAAACTACTAGCTTTGTAGCGTGTTACAATGCGGTATTTTTTATGCCACACAACAAGAGATAAAATTGTAATTAACCTTTGCTTGTGAATTAGGCTACAGGAAAAATGTATAGATTTTGGAAGGTGAAAATGACGGTTTCTTGGACTTACCACAGCTGAAAAACAACGCTTAATTAACCCCTGAATGTAAATTGCACCAAAGAATTGAGCAGCCAAAAATGAAGTGGTATTTGTATTGTAAAAACGCTGTTTCTTTAAATGAATACAATAGAAACTGGCTTAGATCCCCCTTGGATATTCAAAAGTGCTGTGAGCAGATTGGATTTAAATGTATATGCAGCTGCAGTGGGCGCACATGGACTTCAGATCCAATACCCCAAAAAATCAGAAATAGAAAAGTTAAGAGAAGCAGTCTCTGAGACAAGCTGGGACACCCCACAAAAATCGCTGTATAAAAATCAGTTCTTCAGTAAGAGCTATCAGCCGCAGCAGCACCTTCCCTAGTCAGTTTCAGTGAGAGGAGTGTGAGCTCCCAGCATCGCGCCGGACTTTATATAGTGCGGTGACGTCACAGAATCCCGCCGGTCTCTGATTGGCTCATCTCTGCACATGTCATGCAGGCTATGCCCTTCTTTCCCCCAGAGTTCTTTGCCCCATGTAATGCCATGTGCTCGCAGCCATTTTATCAATGAAAAGCACACTTCGTTCACCCGAAGTACACAAACTTCGACTTCGTTCAGAACCGAAGATTTCCTGAAATTCTAAACGAATTCCACTTCGTTAGAATCATTTCGCCCATCTCTAAATATATTTTTACTATGTCTTAAAAGTGATTGTCACGGACGCCCCTGCGACCACTGTCCCGGGTTGCAGGCGCGACCGTGCTCCTACACATAGCGGAGCCCCGTCCTGCACGTCAGGTTCGGGGTCCGCTCACCCCCTAGTTCCCGCCAGTGTTCACTTACCCGGCCACGCTCCTGCTCAGCCTGTCTCCGTCTCCCGGCAAAGGAACTTGTGCCTCTACTGTGGCAGCCCAGAGCACTACCGGAGGAGTTGTCCCAAGCGTCCCAAGCCTGCGGGAAACTCCCGCACCTAGGATCTGTGGGAGAGGCATTCCTAGGTGCAAACTCCTCCTCTCCATGTCTGTTGATGCCCGTGCAGGTCGTCTCAGAGACTGGTACCTCGTTCCAGGTTACGGCATTTCTGGATTCGGGTGCAGCTGGGAACTTCATCCACCAGTCTCTGGTGAAGCAGTATCGGCTTCCGGTGGTTCGCTTGGAAAAACCGCTTGTCATCTCATCCGTCAGCGGGGAGCTGCTTAGCGACACCATCCAGTTTGTCACCAAGCCACTGTCCCTCCACGTGGGGGCACTGCATAAGGAAGAAATCGCCTTCTATGTGTTGCCTCGCTCCTCATCAGCGGTCCTCCTCGGACTCCCATGGCTGCAGCTCCACTCTCCTATCCTGGACTGGAATACTGGAGAGGTGACTCGTTGGGGTCCCAACTGTCGGGGGCGTTGTTTGGTAGCACCTCGCCCGGTGCTTTCCTGCTCTCGCTCGACCCTTCAGGAGCCGTTGCCCAGGCTGCCGCCCAAATATCTGGAGTACGCCGATGTGTTCTCCGAGAGACAAGCCGAGAGTCTTCCTCCGCATCGTCCATACGATTTCCCGATCGACTTATTGACGGGTACCAGTCCTCTCCGAGGCCGAGTCTACCCACTGTCGGTTCCTGAGACCCAAGCCATGTCTGAGTACATCCAGGAGAATCTCAGGAGAGGGTTCATCCGGAAGTCCTCGTCTCCCGCGGGTGCGGGGTTCTTTTTCGTAAAGAAGAAGGACGGTACCTTACGGCCCTGCATAGACTACCGGGGTTTGAACAAGATCACGGTGAAAAACCGTTACCCATTGCCGTTGATCACAGAACTGTTTGACCGCCTGCAGGGCGCAAAGATCTTCTCCAAGTTGGATTTGAGAGGGGCCTACAACTTGGTCCGAATCCGCAAGGGCGATGAATGGAAGACGGCCTTCAACACCAGGGATGGGCACTTTGAGTACCTGGTGATGCCCTTCGGACTGTGTAATGCGCCTGCCGTCTTTCAGGAGCTCGTGAATGACGTCTTCAGAGACCTCCTCTACTCCTGCGTGGTGGTCTACCTTGATGACATCCTGGTGTACTCACCCGACCTCGAGACCCACCGCAGTCATGTTCGTCAGGTGTTGAAGCGTCTCCGGGAGAATCATCTGTATGCCAAGCTAGGGAAGTGCCTCTTCCATCAGACTAGCCTCCCGTTTCTGGGTTACGTCATTTCTGACCAAGGCCTACGGATGGATCCAGCGAAACTGTCAGCCGTGTTGCAGTGGCCACGCCCAGTCGGTCTGCGGGCTATACAGCGCTTCTTGGGCTTCTGCAACTACTATCGCCAATTCATCCCTCACTTCTCTACGCTGGTGGCTCCGATAGTGGCCCTCACCAAGAAACAAGCCAATCCACGCAGCTGGCCCGTCGAGGCCGAAGAGGCGTTTTCAAAGCTCAAGTCTGCCTTCTCTACGGCATCTATCCTTGCACGTCCGGATCCCGCAAAACCCTTCACGCTGGAAGTGGATGCCTCGTCTGTGGGAGCCGGAGCAGTTCTTACACAAAAAGGGCCCACGGGTAAGACTGTAACGTGCGGCTTCTTTTCCAAGACGTTCTCGTCGGCCGAGAGGAATTACACGATTGGCGACCGGGAGCTACTGGCCATAAAACTGGCTCTGAAAGAGTGGCGTTATCTGTTGGAGGGTGCCCGTTTCCCCATCCGTATCTACTCGGACCACGAAAACCTTCAATATCTTCAAACGGCTCAGCGACTTAACCCACGCCAGGCTAGGTGGTCGCTCTTCTTTTCCCGCTTCGATTTCCAGATCCACTTCCGGCCTGCAGAGAAGAATGTGAGAGCTGACGCCCTCTCCCGTGCGTCCGACGTGGTGGGTGAAGATACTATTCCAGAACACATAAATCCTCCAGAACGTCTTATCTCGGCAGCTCCAGTGGACCTCCGGAGGGTCCCTCCTGGAAGGACTTATGTGCGCCCTGCCCTCCGCAGACGTATCTTAAAATGGGGACATTGCTCATTGGTGGCCGGTCATCCCAGCGCCCGAAGAACCTTCCACCTGATATCCCGGTTCTATCCCTCAGCAAATCGTCTCGACCGGGGATTTCAGTTTGTCTGCAGGTTTTGGCGAGCCCTGTGTAACCAACTTCAGGTGAAGCTCGACTTCTCTTCTGCCTACCACCCACAGACAAACGGCCAGGTGGAGAGGGTCAACCAGGTCTTGGGATGTTACCTTCGCCATTTCGTCTCGGCACGGCAAGATGATTGGTCCAACTTGCTGCCATGGGCGGAGTTCTCTTATAACTCCCTGAAGTCTGAGTCCGCAGGAGTCTCCCCCTTCTACGTTGTGTATGGCCTGCATCCCCGCCCTCCTCTCCCTCTGGCAACCTCCTCCGAGGTCCCGGCGGCGGACGCACTGGTTCAAGACATGAAGGCCATCTGGTCCCAGACCCGTCAGTCTCTGCTCCGCGCTTCTGAGCGCATGAAGACTCAAGCGGACAAAAGAAGAATCCCTCCTCCGGTTTTCTCCCCAGGTGACAAGGTGTGGCTCTCGGCTAGATATGTCCGCCTTAAGATGCCTTCTCACAAACTGGGACCCCGTTTCCTGGGACCCTTTGAGGTCATCAGCCGCATCAACCCGGTGTCCTACAAACTCCGGCTCCCTCCTACTATGAGAATTCCCAACTCGTTTCATGTCTCCTTACTGAAACCCCTGGTCCTCAATCGCTTTTCCCAGAAGGCTGTTCCTCCTCCGTCTGTGGCTGATGCACCCAATGTCTTCGAGGTCAAAGAGATTCTGGGCATGAGGAGAACTAGAGGAAAAAGATACTTTTTAGTGGACTGGAAGGGGTTCGGTCCTGAAGAGAGGTCTTGGGAGCCGGAGGAGAATATCTTGAACCGCAGCCTCATCCAGAGATTCCTCCAATCCAGTAAGAGAGGGGGGCCCAAGGGGGGGGGGCTACTGTCACGGACGCCCCTGTGACCACTGTCCCGGGTCGCAGGCGCGTCCGTGCTCCTACACCAAGCGGAGCCCCGTCCCGCACGTCGGGTTCGGGGTCCGCTCACCCCCCGTCCCCGCCGGCGTTCACTTACCCGACCACGCTCCTGCTCAGCCTGTCTCCGTCTCCAGGCGCGTAGCTCTGCCCCTAGGGCGCGCGCGCGCCGGCAGTTTGAAGTTTAAGGGGCAGTGCGCTGGTAATTGGTCATTGCCGGGCACTGCTCCTATTTATGTCTGGCCTCTTCCTGGCAGCCCTCGCCAGATTCTTTGTATATGTTCCATTGGAGAAAGCTTCCCAGAGTGTTCTTGTCTTGCCTTACCGTGTACCGAACCCCCAGCTTACGTTTACCGACCACGAACCTTGCCGCCTGCCCTGACCTCCTGCCTGCCTACATTCACGAGCCACAGCCGCCTGCCCTGACAGCCTGCCTGTCCCCAACTACGAGCCTGCCCGCCGATCCTGTACCTTGCCTTGGCCGCCACCGCAGGCAAGCCCCGCCAGTGGTAGTGACCTGGTGGACTCCCGCCGCAGCAAGACCATCCCGCTTTGCGGCGGGCTCTGGTGAATACCGGGACCCACTTAGATTCCACTCCCTGGTGTGGGCTTACGCCATCGCCTGCGGTGGTCCAGAGGATCCACCTCCAGATCGTTACAGTGATGAATATTAAATTAAAAGGAAAGGCGATTTATTAACGGTGACGTTCTACTGTACATATTGAAGTAGGTGAGGAGATAAGAGGAGGCTTTTAGGTGGAAATCACAAATGAGGTATGGCCAGCTTCATCCAAGGAACCAAACCAAACTTGAATAAAACATCCATTCTTTATTCCAAACTTGTTAAAAAACATACTTAGGTGGACCAGTAGTAGTGGATACTCAGTGAATGATTGTTTAATACAAGTTGATATACTAAATAAATGACCAGTCCTCACCTATCCATCTCCCTTAACACTGCAAGCATACTCATAATGGGTCAAACAGAGGATGCACCTTATTACATATACATTGTCCTTCTTACAATATCACCAGCCAGTCAGAGACACAGTTTGGAAATCTGAGCTGGCTGGGCAGATTATAAAATATGATTTCCATGGGAAATCTGTGTTCACAGTTTGGGGCTTAATCATTAATTGAGCTGCATTCCATTTCTTCCTTGCCCCAGGACCAGAAGATTTAGGTAATTTTCTAAGATTTTCCCCCTTTTTATTTTACAACTGTAATTGCATATGTATTGTAAAAGTCATTGGGCAAAAAAGCAGTGACTAGCACTGGTGGGCATTGGTGTACAGATGTAGCAGAGTTTAGATTGACTGTGATTTCACAGCTTTTCATGTTTTCTGCTCATATTATCTCAAAACAAAAGTGATTGAAAAAGTTGAGATACCATTCTGTACTGTGATATCATTATCTGTCAATTTTAGTTTTGCAACATCTGTGACTGTGGAATAGAAAGATGGCTGGCTATTGCATTCAACATTTAATTGTAGCACTATTTTATTAGTTAGAAAGACAAATTCAAATGTGACTGTCACGATCCTGCACCGTAATATTTGACCCTGATAGTTAAGCGATTTCTCTGCCTTCCAGCAGGTTAACAGCCACATCTACTCATACAGTCTCCAGTGCCACGTCTGCCTCTCCGGCCTGCAGTGCCATGTCCGCCTTTCCGGCCTCCAGTGCCACGTCGGCCTGCACGGCTTCCAGCGCCACGTCAGCCTGCCCGGCCTCCAGTGCCATATCTGCCAACGATCCGGTCTCGAATGCCCCGTCTGCCGATGATCCGGTCTCAAGTGCCACGTCTGCCGATGATCCGGTCTCCAGTGTCACGTTCGCTGACGATCCGGTCTTCTGTGCCACGTCCGCTGATGATCTGATATGTGTCACGTCTACTGATCGGGATTCCAAGGTGCAGGTTGAGGATCCGGAGACCCCTCATAAAAGGGGGGGGGGGGGTACTGTCACAATCCTGCACCATACTATTTGACCCTGGCAGTAGCTGTGCGCTTCTGTGTCTTCCAGCAGGATAACCTTTGTCGCTTGGCTTCAACTAGCACAGCTGCTCTGCTTTACCCTGACGAGGGGAACTATATAGTCCAGGCTTTTGTTTTCCTCAGTGCCTGAGATTCTCTTGCACTTGGTTTGCTGTGCAGTATAGGCTTACTTTGGCATTGCTTCTCTGGCCCCTGTGTCTGTTCCTACCTGGACCTGTCCCCTACCTACTGTTTGCCTGTTTGTTTTTGGACTTTTATTTTGCCCTCACGTCCTTCACGCCCCCTTAGCTCCATTTTTCCATTTTCTTTCTAGGACTGTGTGTGTTTTTTGTACATTTATGTGTTTTCCACAATAAAGTCCATTTTTGAGAGAAAAGGTGACAGTGACCTTGCTTTCTCTATATCATTTTACAGTGCTGACAATGCTGGGGCTGGCCTCCAGTCTCTTTTAACTTCTCATTCCTGTGAACAGTGCATGACCACTGCAGCCAGTCAGTGGGTACAGCAGTCCCGTGCCACTCCCTTTACAACATCACTCAGAAAATAAATGGCACATGAGCAGTCATGTCAAGACAAAGGCATCGGTGAGGCTACTTAATGACTGCAAAGGCCATTTGCTGTTCACAGGAACAGGCAGTAAAGAGACTGCTGATATATATATATATATATATATTATAAAATATTATATATTATATATATTATATATATAATATATAAAATATGTATGTATATCATATATATATATATATATATTTTTTTTTTTTTTTTTCTTTAAGCCTTTGTGACTTTTTTATTTACATTTTCACTAGGACAACCCTTTTATCTTCTGTAATATATATAAATTATTTTATATTTACACAGCAGAATGATAAACTGTGTTTTCTTCTTTTGATGAGATTTGTTCCATAATCCATCTGTTTTAATATTAAAATATGTACGGCAAAAGATAAGCTGTTTTAATGAAAACAAACTAGAGAAATAAATTGGCTGTCTCACCTGATAGGAAGGTCAAACAGTTCTGTACACTTATTTTTTTTTAAATATATTTCCACTAGCTGACTGTTTGTCATGCTATTAGATTATTATGATGTATAAACATTATGTGGGTGTAAATGAAAAACAGCTTATCGTGATTACTTGTAATTTGCTGTTTAAGTTCACTAAAAATTATAGAGTAGGAGACCAAGTAACCAAAACATGTTGCACAATAGTGCTAAACCAGTGAAATATGTTATGTAAATTGAACTGCTATCTCTACTTAAACGGTTATCTGGGAGTTTAAAGATTTCATAGAACACTATAAACAGCATTTATATTAAATAGTAAAGTCTCCTTTGTCCTCTATCATAAGATCTACTTTTTGCAGTGAAGCTTCCTGCTTGTGGGAGTGTTAGTAGTTCTCCTTCATTTCTTGAAATCCAAAAAGAAAATTTCTTCCAGCACTCGTCCATACAATATTTCTTGGTGTAAAAAAAACACACTTTTATTAGGTCCGAATAAAAAACAGAAAGCAAAAGTGACAATACAGCTGCAGTTGCTGTATTATGTAGTCTCGTCAGAAATATTGCCATCACACTGTGGCTACAAAAATGTACAGTAAAACTAAGCAAAATTGTGTCCTTTTTGTGCTACCTGCTTTCAGAAAACGGATTGTAGTCATACGCACTGCAACAACCACTAGGTAAATACTGTTGAGTTTCTATTGATCAGAAACGGGATTTTGGATAATTGTTAATGTGATCCCTGTAAAAAAAAACCATATGCATGCTGGTTTAAAGGGCACCCTTTGTAGTGCCCATTTACCATTTTAAAGCTTTTTGCTAATGAAAAAATAGATCCAATGGTACACAGAAATTATGAAATCTCAACATATAAAAATTAAAATTTTTTGAACAGGGTAGTGTTGCCTTGTTTTCAGCCCAAAAGTCAAATTCAACCGGACTCTGAGGGCTTCGGTTTGAGTAACCCTAAATAAATTTTTGGGCAACCAAACAGGGCTCAATTTGATCAATATTAATAGCTTGAAGTTGTCTTTCCAAAGCAATTAGAGAAAAAATAATGAAATCCC
This sequence comes from Phyllomedusa bahiana, assembly GCA_025379985.1. Classification (NCBI taxonomy): domain Eukaryota; kingdom Metazoa; phylum Chordata; class Amphibia; order Anura; family Hylidae; genus Phyllomedusa; species Phyllomedusa bahiana. Next base: position 5,203 of record JAODAL010054938.1, on the reverse strand, counting down.
TCAATATTAAAAGATTATGCCATCACACTACAAGTGAAAAAATGCGAATTAGGCCTGATTCACATCTGTTGGTGGAATTTCTTAGAATACCTTGAAAAAGTTAACCTGATGGTTACCACTGCAGAGCCTTGATGGGCCATAGAAATCTGTAAAGCAAAGATAGCTTGAAAAGGACTATATTTGCTGCATTTCCCAAACAAATATGATTTATGTCCCCTGTCGAACGCAGGGATGCGATGTTAGGTGCAATGTTAGGCGCCACTTTCGGCAGCGACTAACATGAAGGGGGTGCAATTTGGGCGCGGTGTGGGCGTTCTGGGGCGGGACACGGCACTTCGAATACCCGAGGCAGCAGAAAGCCGGTTGCAAAGTGAGGCGATTTCAGCTCCCACAGGGAGACTAGTTGAATGTGGTCTACCTGGTCGGAGGGGGGCGAAAAAGAAAACGAGAAAATAATGGAATGGGGGCGAAATGTGCTCTAGGTCGGGGCTGTTAAACAGTACACAATAAAAAAAGAGTTGTCTCTAAAATTATTTCATTAATAAAGATAAATATCAAAGTTGTCTAAAAACGATTAAATGTATTGAAAAAGTGGATCATTTACAATGAGAGGAAAAATATATAAGATCACAAAAGAAATACATCTCAGCTCTCAGCGCCGTGCGGCATGGAGTATGTTTCCCAAAATCGTTTTTATTAGGTGTAAAACATTATCTGAAAAAGAGCTAAAACCTTTAAAAACATACTTCAATCAAATCATTTAACAAACCGTTAGCCCACCATCACTGGTGCAACATCAGGAATTGGGATGCTGAAAATTGCCGGGAAATACAATAATTTAAATTCTGTAAGCTCTTGTAATTGGTCGGCATAAACCAGCCAATCAGAATAGGAGCGACAGTGACCATTAAAACCCTATGGAGAAGTACTGACCAATAACAGAAAAGGCCGGACAGTTCAAAATACAGTAAAAAAGGCAGAAAAGAGCTGATTGGTTGAGCTAGCGGGGGCTTAGCTATCCCGGCCAATCAGAGTGCGAGCTACTTTGTTCCATTGTAGTCTATGGAGAGATCGGGGCAATGAAATCTTGGCTCTCAGCTCCGTGAGACATGGAGTATGATTAAAAAAAATTGTTTTAATTAGGTGTAAAATGTTATCTGAAAAAGAGCTAAAACCTTCTAAAAACATAAATCAGTCAAATCACTAACAACGCGTTTGTCGCCAAGACCGGCGCTAAATCAGGAATTGGGATTTAGAGAATTGCGGGAATACAGTAATTCCAAATTCTGTAAGGTTTCTCATTGGTCGGCAGAAACCAACCCAATCAGAAAAGGAGCGACAGTGACCATTATAACCCATGGAGTAGTATTGACCAATCAAATGAAAAGGCGGGCCAGTTCAAAAAACAGTAAAAAATGCAGAAAAGAGTGATTGGTTGAGACCAGGCGGCAGATATGAATCACCAATAATATGTGGTGGTCTATTTTGAGTGTAGCAAGAAGGGCGCGATAGAAGGGCACCCTAAAAGTTTTTACTGTCTATGAGAAATATTCTAGTACTGTGATTGGTTGGGGGGAAGAGGGGCTCGTCCTGCTTATGGGGAAAAGAAATGCAGAGCGAGCTCTGTTTGTGACTGGATAAGTTAAAGAGGCGCGATTATTTGGGCCAATGGGAGAGCGAGCAACGCTCTTATCGGTTTTCTAATGCAATCTATAATAAATAGAGATGGGCGAATTTCCCGAAATTCGGTTCGTTCACTTCGCCGAATTTCTCGGCAAAAAAAAAACTTCGTTCCGAATTACTACGGGACGAATCATTTTTAAAAAACAGCTATTCCAGGCTGCACAGAGCCTGCAGGGTGCTGTAGAACGTTGTGTCATGCTTAAAATATGCAGAGGGAGTTTGGGTTTTGGGCCCTTCATGCAAGGGTTGTGTTTTAGTATGACACGCACATGACTGCCGCCGCTCTTAGAATCGCTTCACTCTAAAATTCCCGGGGCACTTAAGAGGAAAACTGACCAAAAAAACTGAAAGGGGAATGTAGCCTGATAAAGTCATGCAGCGACAGCTGGAAAAAAAACAAGCTGAGGGCTCAGGTGGGCAACATCAGTGACAGAGTGTGGAGTTGACGGCGGCAGCCACAGCAGCATGAGGTCAGAGAGTGGCACAATAACATTCTGGAGGTAGCAAAAACAGGAGTAGGCCAAAGAGTGGCACAATGACACAGTGTGGAGTTGACGGCATCAAACAGCAGCAGCAGCGTGAGGTCCGACAGTGGCACAATGACATTCTAGATTGGCAAACAAAGGAGTAGGCCACAGAGTGGCACAATGTATCAGTGTTTTGGTCTCGGCAGCAGCCACAGCAGTATCATGAGGTCAGACAGTGGGACAATGACAGTGTGGGAGGTCACGGCAGCAGCCCCGCAGCAGCATGAGGTCAGACGTGGGACAATGACACATGTGTAGGTCACGGCAGCAGCCACAGGGAGCAGCATGAGGTCACACAATGGCAAAAAGACATTCTGGAGGTGGCAAAAACAGGAGAAGGCAACAGAGTGGGACAATGACACAGTGTTTGGGGGTCACAGCAGCAGCATGAGGTCAGACAGTGGGCACAAATGACATTTGGAGGTGGCCAAAACAGGATAGGCCACAGAGTGGGACAATGACACAGGTGTAGGTCACGGCAGCAGCCACAGCAGCAGCCCTGAGGTCAGACAGTGGCACAATGACATTCTGGAGGGGGCAAAAACAGGAGTAGGCCCACAGAGTTGGGGACAATGACACAGTGGGGAGGGTCACAGCCCCACGGCAGCATGAGGTAGACAGGGGCACAATGAATTCTGGAGGTCAAAAACTGGAGTAGGCCACAATGGCACAATGACAGAGAGGGGATGACGGCGGCGCAGCATGAGGTCAGACAGGGAAATGACAAATGTGGGGGTGGGGGGCAATACCATCCCTGGTAAAGAGGGTTGGTGGCGAGGAAAACTGTAGAGGTTGGATAAAGGGCGGGTGGCGGCATAGGATTATGGCTGAGGCGGGTAGTTTTGAACCCAAAACTCTTTCTCACATTTGGGTGGGGCGTCATGTTGATGTAGTCGAAGCCTAAGGCTTTGGTGTGTGAAACCGGGCCCGATCCACCCTGATTCGTCGGGCAAAGGTCAGTTTTTCCCAATTTCCCGTGGAAAGCGGGTTCTCCTTGGGGTAAGATGGCCCCCCCCCCATGAAACCCCCTCTGATGCCACGCTACTGGCCCGGCAGGGCAGCTTCTCCCCCTGCAAAATCAGCAAGTTTCGGCCACACTCCTTTGGCGCCCAGAGTCCAGCGGATCTTCTAAATGGGGGCGAGTGCTGTCCAAGAGGCCCCCCCGTTGGTTCAGGGGCTGCTCCAGTCCCCCCGGGGCTGGCACTGCCCTCCCACTAGGGGGTGAAGGAAGCGCTCATCAAGGGCTCCAGACTTTGGTTGCTGCTGTGGAGCGGGATGCTCCCACCCCCCCCCCCCTTCCCCCCACAGCTCGGGTGTATCATGAGTGCTGAAGAAACCCCCCCCGGGCAGACCTGTCAAGGAGGACGATGCCGCACAAGGCAGGGCCAACTGACTACAGAGCATTCCCTATAGTAATTTTAGTTTTTCCTCCCCTTTAAAAGTGGGAAAAAAAGGGTCCCCCTTTTTGGGCTAGCGAGGGTCATCTGCCTCGTCTGCCCCCTCCATCTACCTCCCCACTGCCCTGCTCCCCTCTTTGTCACCCCGGGGAGAAAAAACAGTATTTCACCCAAAAAGCTTTTTGCTACAATGTCCCCTCCTCCATTTCATCCCCCCCCGGACTCATGTGGCCGCAAGATGTGTCGCCAGCCCAGTCCCCCCGCCCAACAGATTTTTCAGCATCTGTTCGGACAGAAGCAGTGGAATGACGTTATTCATCCCGTAGTCCTGGCGACTGACAAATAATGTGGCCTCCTCGCATGGCCTCAACAAACGCAGGGTTGTCACGCATGAGCCCCTGGCTGACATCAAAGTTACACAGGGGAGTACCTCCTGTCCGCCTGGATCATCAAAAAATGTTAATGGCCTTTCTCTGTTCATACAGTCGTCCAACATGTGCAGGCTGGAATTCCAACGGTGGAAACATCGCATATCAGAGTGTTTGGGGAGGCCGTTCTGCCGCTGCAACTCGAGGAGGGGGTTCCTGGCTTTGTAAGAATAGATGAAGTGCATGCACAGTTTCCTGGCCATTTTCAGAATCTTTCTGAAGATTGGTGGAAGACTTCAGGAACCTTTTCACAACCAATTGAACAGTGGGGCCATGCAGGGCGCATGGACCATCCCTCCCCGGTGCAGCGCGGACACCATGGTTCCTCCCATTGTCCTAAACCATGGTTCCATTTGCAGTTGGCGCGGAGAAAGCCCCACCCTCGATTCTTGCTGCATGACGGGAGCAGTTCCTCCCCTGTGTGACTTCGTTTGCCGAGGCAAGCCAGCGGTAGAACTGCGTGACACCGCTGTGCCCTACACATGTGGTATGATGGAGCAGTTTCTTTTGGAGGCTGAGATGGTGGTGGGGGTGGAGGAGGAGGAGGCGGACATTGGCGCAGGAGCCGCAGTTTGACCAACGTGGAGGAGAAAGCGGCGTTCCCCCTGTCCAAGTTGTTGGTGTGCCTGGGCCGGAAGCACATTCAACCAGTGGGCCGTAAAGGACATGTACTGGCCCTGACCCGTAGTTACAGCTCCCGACGTCCGCACTGCCGTGCACCTTGGGAACAAACCGATAAGCTCAAGGACTGGCCCACCTTCTGTTTACATATTTTTGAAGGGCTAGTACTGCCTTTTTGGAAAATAAATTACGGCTTGGAACTCTCCAACTTGGCTCCGCACAAGCCATTAGTTCTCTGAACGGTGCAGAGTCCACCATTTGGAAATGGAAGGACTGTAGTACCAACAACTTGGACAGGAGATGGTCACTTCTGCACCTTAGGGTGGTTGGACGCATACTGTTGTCTCTTTGCAATCGCCTCGCTGGGAACGACTGCTGCGCCATGAGTACGGAGCAGGCATCTGGGCCGGGAGATGATCAAAAGAGAAACAGCTTCCCCTTCTGCAGAGGTGGTGGAGCCTTGACTGGCTGCAGTGGCATGCGGTGCCACTGGGCGCTGCGCTGTGCTGTTTCTGGCTGCAGGATGGGCCACCCCATCTGGAGCCCA
>JAODAL010054937.1:0-24302 GCA_025379985.1 Phyllomedusa bahiana | reverse complement strand
TCTGCTTCGCACGACGTTTTAATTGCTGCGTATAAGGGCATTTTTACCGTATTAATAGATAAAGTACCCACCCGGGTCTTCCCCGACCCACTGTAATTCCGGCCCCCTGGCAGTAAACCCTGCTTTTAAATAGATACTGATGGCAGCATGGCTCTCCCCGTTAGGGCAATAGGAGGCTTAAATTTCTCTAAAAAATCAGTTTTTAAAAAAGGGATTTCTTTGAGTTTAAGTGTGTCAAAAGGGCTCCGGGGCTGGCCAAATTTTCACAATTTAAAGCTTAAACATTTTTTGGGCTGGGTCCTAGGGGGTGCTCTTTGTCCCCGGGGGAGTTGCCCCTAATCATAAAGAGGATTTGGAGGAAAATGAAAACCAATGTTTGATTGGCTGAATCATCTCGAAGTCAGGGGGAAAGTGCTTTCCAACTCAGAAGTTTTTTGGGGATGATTAGGACCTTTTATTACTTATGGGGTGCAAACAATTAACAAAACTACACATGTAAAAAAATCCCTTTTAAAAGGGGAGGGAGGGGTGTATGTTGTATTTATCACACTTGAAAAAAAGCAAATGAAAATAATTAAATTTAAAAATAAAACTTCCCAAATAAATTATGTAAACAAATGTCAGTTACCAAAAAATATAAAAATGAGAGTCACTGTACAAAATGCATAGTGCCACTTTTCGATCTGTGGGTAAAACGGGTTTTAGGGTTATGCGGGGCCCCCAGGACAGTTGTCAAGTCCAGTTCAACAAAAAAATGGTGGTTGAAAGACCCCTTTTTCCGGGCACTTTTTAAATCGGGGTCAGACGGGTTTAAAGGGGTCATGCTGTGTTCCCAGGACGGGTTTATGTCAATGTCCGTTCAAGAAAAATGATTTTTTAAAATAATACGTTTTTTTGGCACTTTTTAATTTGTGGGTATGCAGGTTTTAAGGGTCATGCTGGGTCAAACGGGATAGGAAAAGTTTTTTTCAGTGAAATGTATCCAGTTTACTTTGGGATGTTAATTCCAGCTTCTCCAGCCCTGTTCCTTCCCATGGACTTTTGGTTGGGGGCGATTACTTTTATCAGATTCGGCAGATAATTGACGATATCAAATATGATCCCATGGTGTTGAGCAATGCTCTTTATAATTATAAGGTAGGAAATACGGATATTGGGCCCCTTCCCCTCCTAAAAAAAAAGCCTACACCACCCAAGAGCAGACTTTCCATTAGTAGTATTTCGGGAACAGTAACAGAGATGTATCTGTCAGACACCTCTCTTATCAACAATTGAAAAAAACATGAAAGAGAACCACAGAAAAAAACTATTTATTTAAATAGACACCAGCCCTCATTAACCATGTTGTTAAAGAAATAGCTAAAACACCTGTCTGACATAATCCACTAAAGGTTAATAGGGAAACCTGTAAAAATAAATAAATAAATAAATAATAAATAAATAAAACAAAAAGCATCACCAAACTTTTCCAAGTGATGGATTGACCTATCAAGTGCCAAGAAAAGTTAGGTGACTACCCCCACAGCAGACTCACTGAAAAGCTGGGTGTCTGCTGTGGGGAATGAGGTGTCTTTCAGCTTTTATGGATGCTGAATACCCTATTCTGTGACCGGAAAAGCTTAGTGACAGGTAATGGGATACAAGAAAGGGAATGAGGGGGTCACTTACATCCCTCTGCTGTGCACGTCACTAGACTGAATAGTCTAGCAGGGGCTGAATAGTCTAGCGGGGGCAGGGCAAGCTATGCGCATCATATGATAACCAATTTATGATGCTCCCCCTGAGCTACTGCCTTGCTACACTTGCTGGCTCTGATGGTGATGATCCAGGAGAGGACACGCAAATAGTGGAAAGAAGAGCCCAGAACCAGGGATTCCTGGGACATACACGTGGCTTTGGGACAGCACGTGGATTCTGGGACTGTCCTGTAGGATCCGGGATGGTTGGGAGGTATGACATGACCTGTATTAACAACCTCCTCTGTACTATGCTTATCATCCTTTCACACATAAACTTTAGTAACCAACATCTCTGTACCAGGCTGATCATCCTTCTACACAGAACCTTACAACCTTCCCACCTGATTACTGCTTCATGTTTTGTAATACAGAAGTCGGTGATTGTATTTATTGTATAATAGCTATAATTTTCTGACGCTTAAGATTTACCTTTTTTGTTCTTTCCCCACAGACCTTTACCTTGCTTCTACAGATACATCCTTGCATTCATATTTGCCATAGATGAGATTAACAAGAATCCTGATATCTTACCCAATGTAACTCTGGGATATTATGTGACTGATTCCTGTAACAATGTGAATCTTGCTGTGAAGAATGTGTTACAGATTTTATCTGGTTCTAAGGACATGGTTCCTAATTATTCCTGCACTCATAATTACTTGGCTGGTATTATTGGGGATCAGTCATCAAAGACATCTTTTACAAATATCAAACCTTTTGAATATCTATGGCTTCCCCCAGGTTAGAATTACAGCTCTGACTGACATTGCTTCACTCTTCTTAATTTCATTTGTGAAGGCGGAACATTAAAGGTGTTGTATGTAAAAACAGACACAATCAAGTATTCTTAGGGTGAGTCCCCACGGCAAGGGACAAATACCAGTTGGTTTATCCGACCGGTATTTGCCCTGTTTTGCGGCCATCCCCACGGCCGCGAGGGGGGACGGCTTTTCTCCGCTATAAGCGAAGTAAAGCCCTCCCCCTTCACATTCACTTGCACATATTCCATCCGAGAACCGAACGGAAGAATGTGCAAGTACAATGATTTGCGGGCGGCGCGCGGGCGGAAAAACCACCGGGCAGAAAACCCGTTCAGTGGGGACTGCTACACGGGTTTTCCATAGAGCCCCATTGTACTCATTTTCGGACGGTTTTTCAGACGGTCTGCAAAACTGCAAACAATCTGAAAAACCAGCGAAGACCCGTGCCGTGGGGACATGCCTTTATGTGGCTTGCCTCAGTCTTCATTTATTTTACAGTGATGATTTTGTGCTGTTCTGTGCTTTTTCTGTGCTGTATGTAGTTTCATTTTCTTGGACTGAACAACAGCAGCATTGCCAGTTTGAAAGCTGCCTTACTTTGTATTTTGAAACTACAAGTACCAGGATCTTTGCTGTTCATTGTCTATCTTCCTCCCTTCCAATCTCAGTCACCCCCACTTTTACCTCCCTCATTTTGAAAACCTTAGGCTATGTCTCCACTGCACAGAAAAACTTAAATTTTTTCAGCATTTTTGGTTTTCTAAAAATGCAAAAAAATGACTGAAAATAGCTCCTATAGACTCGTATAGTAAGAACATCCTGCTATCTCCACAGAATATCTTTTTTCTGCTCATTTTTGCTGCTGGTCGTTTTTTGAAACATGTTGCAAAAAACGAGTGAGCAGGGCAGAAAATGAACTATTGGAGTCTATGGCTGTGTCTCCAATGCACAGAAAAATGTCCACTTTTTTCAGCGTATTTCATTTTTTTACAATGCTGCGCATGTCTGCAAAAAATGCTCCAAAAAACCCAAGATGTGCAAAAAATGTGTAGACATAGCCTTAGGAGGCAGGATCAAGAGTCTGCCCTAAAAAAGCCAAATCCCGCTGCTCACATTACCTCATAGGCTTGACACAGAACTGTGTATTGAGAAACAATTACTGAGTTTCCTCTCATTAGTCAACTGATGCAAAACAACAGGAAGCCAACAGAACTGACTCTGGGAGAGGCTTAATTTTTTTTCTCCACTAGACAATCCCTTTAATGGTAGGATATAAAATAGGAACAGGATCTGTCTGATAAAAGTGTTCACATTAGATAGAAACATTAAGCTTGGGGTAGAAGGGTGGAATAAGAGTAATGGTAGATTTGAGATAAATTAAAAATTGTCGCTTGAAGGAACATTATATTTTTGCACCAGCATTGAACTAAAGGCTCAAAGTAATGAGAGTGATATTCGTTCAGCAAAGTGAATAGAAATATGTCTGTTTTCCACATGAATCTATTTACTGTGCATGGTGTAATAAATGCTGAAATCCCCCAAGCAATACCAATGGACACTCCTTCTGTAGTCGCTTGAGAGTTTTTAAATTCATGGTAGTAAAGAAAAAAAACTGCAAGGTAAAATTAAGAGTCTTCCTTTGTTGCATGTAAAGTTTAAAATTCTTTGGGGGTATGGTTAGCAAACATCACGAGCAGAAGAACATATGTAATGCTCCTGTGAAAGCTTGGTTTCTGCAATGACTTACCAAGCCTAATTAGGCATCAGAGACAGAGTAGTGGAACTGCTCCTCAGTTCACACCTTATGTAGTGCTTCCAGTAAATGAAAGATTGGTGTTCTCAGCAGCATACCATGAAGCTGAAGGCATGAGAAGAGTAGTGCTATGGGCTCAGGCCTACCTGTCCTCCATTACAACACTGTTGTCTACTGATTGATCAGCAGTGTGGTCACATTGCAGGCAGCTCATGTCTCAGTGCTGTTGGGAAATTTGTCATCCATAGGTTTGTAGGGATGTAGCTGCTTTGAGGAGCTGTCTATCGGACAAGACCCTTTCTGTGTAGGCCACAAGACTATAGATAGACAGAAGTAGACACCAACGAGAGGGGGTCCTTTTGTGTGATAGGAAGAAGAAGCAGGTTGGATGGAAAAGTAGTAATAGTAATCTCATTCAGAGCTTTGTGTAGTGTCAGCAGTGGCAGAGCCAGCTCCCCTTTCAGGAAGCAGCATGTTCAATCACTTGACTTTATCTTTCCTACCAACCAGTAGGAAAATATTGTTGTGTGGTTATGCAACCCCCCAACTTTTAGAAATTTCAAAGAAGGACACATCAGGCCACTTCTCTAACCACACCGAGTTACATGACATCACACCAAGACACACCTCTAACCACGCCCAAACACATACATGCCAAATTATTAGATAGCCAAAAAGGGACACATTTTCGGGATTGCATTGAACCCAATGATGAAATATTAAGTTGTAATGTAACATACGGCTTTGAAGCAATCAGATACTTTTTAAAGCAAGATAGTTTATTGATGCAAAACTATTTCCCAAATGATAAAGAGGAACATTTAAAGAGCTAAGAGGGACAGAGGGGCAAGGGTTAACAACAGGGACTATGCCTCCAAAATATAGGTTATGCTTTTTGTCTCTTGGCCTGCCCGCTTACTCGCTTGTGTTGCCTGCCCAATCAGGCCACCTTACATCTCTAGCATGCCAGCTGCTGCCAAATCTGACTATGGGATCTCTGAGACCCCACACTTTTTTCTCTGCTGATAATTTCGGCTATGGTTTCCAAGAACTCCCACTACAGGAGAGACAACTCTTGTGGAGCGAAGGTGACCTGCAGAGCAGCGCTGCAGAAAGCCTATCTTTCCCATTGTGGTACATGTCAGTGTGGCCTGCAGCATTATTACATTTGTGAGGTGCGCAAATTGAGTTTACTCACCCCAGCAGCGGACCTTTACCCCACAGCTGTGCCATACATAATGATTAGCACTAGAGACAAGATGATTGACATCTTTCAGACTGAGAGGTTTTCCAGCAGCTAGGACTAAAAAATGCAATGACATAAAATAATAGCAATTTTACAGTGGGCAGTAGACGTCCTACTGAAAAGTCTTGAAGCAACTGGTAAATAAATAAAATTAAACACAACTGATATCACTGGATCTTGTAAAAGTGTGATCAATTAAAAAATATGACCTTTTTACTACACTTTTAGGGCTACAAAATAAATTATTAATAATAATATTAAAAATAATAATTATAATCATCATCATCATCTCATAAAAGTAGCCCCCCCCCCCAAAAAAAGAAAGAAATAATTGTATTCAAAAATGGCACTTAATGAAGGTCTGTAAATGGTAATGCAGAACAAATAAATAAAAAAAAAATCTCCAGAGGATTGATTTGCATCAGACACTGCAGTGTGGCAAGCAAGGTTTAAAACTGAACTGAAAGAGTAATGTGTGTGCTTGAGAGTGTTTTCTGTCTAAATTTTGTTTTTGTATTAAAGGGGTTTTCTCACTATAGGCTTTTGCATTCATCTGAGCTTTTTCAATAGGTTAGATTTCCAAATCCAAGGTCAGGTCTCTCTTTCCAGTAGGCATGTCTTCTCTCTGTGAGGAGTGGTGAGTCATCATGCCCCCTCCCTGTTCCTGCTCCCTCCTGAGTCCTCTTTATTCTGTGTGAGCAGTTGGAGGGAGTGGATGTCAGAGATCTCCTAGATTTTCCTGTTATCATGAAATATCTGCAGGAGATATGCAAAGTGTAGTAAACAAGGCTACATAGTTCTAAAGGGTGAAATCTTTTCATATACTTAAGTAAACAATGTCTGTTGTTAGACATAAACTTGGCTGACGGTAACTCACTATGGCTGAACTGACTGACGACAGCTTGGAGTAATGAGAGATAAGAGATCAGGGAGTGGTAGGAAGAGGTAACCTTCTGAGCTCTAAGAGAAGATACAATCTACTTTCTCTCCTGACCAAAGCAAAATCAAAAGAGTATTGTATTTGGTAATAGTCTTCATTTACTTTTCCCTACATGTTAAAAGCTAAGTATTGTGGTGAGAAAACCTCTTCAAATATATTGTTTCAGATCAGTTATGGAGCTACAGATACCATTTTGACCAACAAGAGAATCTATCCATCTTTCTTCCAAACACTTCCGAGTGACCAAACTCAGTATCTGGCAATTGTTAAGCTTCTTCGTTACTTTGGTTGGACATGGTTCGGTGTTATTGCATCGACGATGATGGTGGACACTCACAAAGTCAGGAATTAAAGAAAATAGCAGAAGCTCACAAAATCTGCATCGAGTTTGTTATTTATATCGGCTCCGATGATACAGAAGATAAACCAGCCATTTCAGAGAAGAGCAAAATTATCTTTAACAGATCAACCTCAAAAGTTCTTGTTCTTTGTGGCACAATTTCTTTTCTAATAATTGATTTTCTTGATTTGAAAAGCCGAGGTGGTCATGAGAAGACTTTAGTGATCCCTGCAGGGTCAAATTTTCATGTATTTTCATCTTTTAAATATAAAGAAACTCTCCATGGGAGTTTGATATTTTATCCACCCACTAAAAAGATCCCAGATATGAAGAGATTCCTACAAGATGTTAGTCCAGAAAATCGTCCAAATGACTTGTTACTGGAACATATTCTTGCAACATACTTAAACTGCTTAACCTCAAATCCCGTACTAAACAAAATACATGAAGCATCTTTTGATTCTCCGCTGTACAACTGCAGTAAAAGTTTAAAATTGTTAAGACTTGGCAGTAACAAATATTACACTGATAAATTTGGAATTGCTTATTTAGTATACAAATCTGTCTATGCCCTGGCACATGCTATACAGGAAATGCAAAAATATATATTTATAAGCCACGATAGAAGCAGAGAAAATCAGAAGCTCATGTTAGAGGTAACGTAATGATTTCAACCATTCATATGAATTCAGAAAATACCACTATAATAGTGATAAATTACATGGGTAAACTGTAAATAAGGCTCATCTTCGGCTACAAATGCCAAATAATTCTTATGATATTATCTTTTATAGTGACCCTTGAAAAGTGTACTTTTTTCAAGACTTAATTAATATATGTAACTAAAAGTTAGCCAATCAAATCTTAGCCTTTTATTGACTGTCCATAAATTATAACCATCTGGGCAGTGGCTTTAAATCTAAGGCCCCCCGAAAGTTCTGAAAAAAAAATGCTGTGGGGACAGGGTGGTTCTTTAAACCCCCCTGCCCTTTCCCGATCACATTAAAAAACAAGTGCAGGGAAATTTTACCTTTCCTGCTTATTGCTGCCGTGGTCACATGACTGTCAGGGCTCGATAGATACAGATGCTGTTGGGTCTTAATAGACCCCAAAAAATTTTTTGTTTAAAAAAAAATTTCCGGGGTTGGGGGTTTTTATAAATTGGGGGATTTTTTCAACTGTAATTTGGGGCTCAATACATCAAAATCAAAATGGGAATAAAACAAGTTAAATTAAAAAAATTAAAAAAATTAATAAAAAAAATTAATTTCTTTTTTTAAAAAATCACCAAAATATTTCCCCGCACTTTAAAAATTTTTAAAATTTTAATTACAGACAAAAAAACCCAAAAATTAAAACAGTAAATTGCCCGCCCTTTTCAGATCAAAAAAAGGGGGGCATGTAATTAACGGCTTTCCACCCGTTTTTAGGGGTTTTACTGCCCCTCACTTGTCGGCAAAGTAGGCGCATTACAGCCCGACCCGGGAGACCTAGTTCAATTGTCCCCACCTGAGTGGGGGTCCAAATGAAAGCTAGAATTTAAATTTTAAAGGGGGAAAATGGTCTTGGCCTACCTTTAAAAAACAGTACAGGGAAAAAAAAAAAGATTTTTTATAAAATGGGAAATTAATAAAAATTGAGAAGGCCCATTCGTCCAAAATCAAACCAAACGGGTCGGGTAGTCGATATCGTCAAAATTTTCCTCCAATATCCGAAGTCAAAAACAATTTTCGCCGATACCCCTTAAATCAAAAAAGGGGGAAAACAACACCTTCATCTCCTTACACCCAAACAGGGGGGAGGGCAAATTTAAAAACCACAACATAAAATGGATACGGGTACACTTTTGACAACACACTTAAATTTTTTAAAATCACAGAAAAAAAGGGCCAAACCATTCACATCCCGTCCCTTTTACCAAAACAGACCCTTTTAAAACCCGCATGGACCCAAAAAATTTAAAAAGGGCCAGAAGGCAGTATTTTTAAACCCAAATTTTTTATTGAACTGGCCCAAGGGGGTTCCATGTCCGGGGCCCACAGCATGAGCCCCAAACCTCATAAACCCCCAGTTTAAAAAAATTTGCCGGAAAAAGGAGTTTTTTTAACAACCTTTTTTATTTTGAACTGGACTTTTGGCCCTATGCCTGTTCTGCCCACAGTAGGGACCTTTTAAACCTGTCTGACTCAAAGATCTAAAATTTCCCGGGAAAAAAGGAAATTTTTTTCAACCACTATTTTGGGTTGAACATGACCGCATCGAAAAAAAGTCGTGCCAAGCGGGAGTGCGGAAGCGAAAGTGTGAGCTCAGACCCCAGATTTCCCTCATACACAGCAAGCCCTGGGTAGCGCTGGGAAAAATTTTCTGCCTCAACGAGAGCGTTACCAACTTCCGTAGGGAGTGCGGACCAATTGAGCTTCACTTGGGAGTTTGCGGGTTTGGTTGGGGCCCCCTGTTTCACCCAGGTGCCCTTTTTTTTTGGGAAATTCTTTTTCTATTTTTAAACCCCCAAAGTGTTGGGGGGGAAAATTGTTTTTCTGTTCTTGGGGTGCCAAATGGCCCCAAACCACCATGTTCATGAAAAAACCTAAATCTGTTTCAAGTCTTCCTTCCCTTCCCTTGTAAAATTCAGAGGAATATTTTTACCAGCTTTTTTGTAAAATGCAAGATTTTTTACTATTTTAAATTTCTAGAAAACCATTTTTAAAAATAGGAGGGAATCCCACCCACTTTCTTTTTTTCCCTCTTTTTTTAATTGTTTTAAAATTTGGGGTTTAAAAATCTCATACAGGGATTGCTGGGCTATTGTAGCGGCGACCCCGTTTTCCTCGGCCCCCGGGCCCCCGGGCCCCACCCTGTGGCCCCCCCTCCCGGGGGCGCCCCCGGGGGTCGGGTGCTGCCGTTGGCCGGGGGACGAGCGGGGGTCTGCCGCGCTGGTAATTACCCGGCCCGGGTTCCTGTCCCCCCCGGGGGCCCTCCTTCCGGCCAGGCGGGCGGGTGCCCGTTCCCTAGGGGCGCGCCCCCCCGCGCGCGTTCCCCCGAAAAATTTAAAAGGGGACATTGCCCCAAAAATTTGGGTTTGGTTGCTGCCTGACCCCTCCCCTATTAAGGGTCCGCTTTTGCAGTTTCCCTTTTCGGGGATCTTGTTGCCCCGAGCCATAGGAAAACCTTTCCCTGAATCATTTGTCCCCTTTCCCCGGGTACCAGCCCCCTTTGCTCGTTTCCTGACCCCCCGAACCTCTGCCCCCTCCCCTGCCCTTTCCCTCCCTTTTCCCCGCCCACGGGAAACCCCCCCTTTTGCCGCCTGCCCTGACATTTGCCTGCCCCCCGACTACGTTTTTTTTCTGGGGACTACGACTCGGGCCTTCGCGGGCACCCCGGCCCCCGCCACCCCCAAGAAAGGGTCACTTTCGGGGGGACGACCTGGTTTGCCTCACGCCCGGGAAAGTCCATCCCGTTTTGCGGCGGGCTTGGGTAAAAACCCGGGGGCTACTTAGAACCGTTCCCTGGGGCTGGCTTAGCTATCATCGTTTGCGGTGGGCCCAAGGGGGCCCACTACTCACCCTTTAAACGTTAAAAACCCCCAGCCATGGATCCCCCCCAAGGGGGGCCCGCCAACCCTTCGGGGATAAACCAAACCTTTTGCGCCCCGACACCCGCACCGGAATGCCAGCGTGGCCCAACTGGGACGGCTGTCCCCCCTTGATGCGCCAACTCCTGGCGGCCCAGGAACCGCAGCAACCTGCCTCTTGGGCCTTTGGCTCCTTCAAACCCCCGGTCATTCCCGCTGGAAGCCGGGTGGGCCCGAAGCCCCGGCCCCCTCAACCGCCCAAAGTTTTAAAGGAGACTGGGAACCCTTGTAGAGGGGTTCAAAACGCATTTGTTTAAAAAATTTGGGGGATGATGGCCGGCCAGTTTCCCCTCTGGGGAGGTCAAAGGGGGCCCGTTCGTGGTGAGCCTGCTGCCCGGGAAAGGCCCTGGCCTGGGCACACCCCTTTTTTGGGACCGGAGTGGATCCTGTGACCCCAAAATTTTACGGGGCCTTCCCCCCTAAAAATTCCGAAAGCGTTTTTGAGGACCCCCGGCACGGAAATTTTCCCCCGGAGACGGCGCTCCCTAAATTTTCCCCAAAGGGGGCCCCCCCTCCGGAGGGAAAATGCGGTACATTTTCCCCCCCCAAAAGCTCCGAGCTCTCTTGGTTTGGACGTGCTCTCTGGGGCCAGGGTTTAAGAAGGTCCCGGGAGCGGGAAAAAAGGGAAAAGTTCCCTAGCAGCCAAGATCTCCCTTCGTCTTTTGGGGGGTGAGCTTCATCCCATCTTCCCCTTCGCAAGATGGGGCGTTTTTTGGGAAGGGACGGGCAGGGGGCCCCCAGGAGCGGGACTTGGCACAACCCCGCCCCCCTCCCCCCGTCTGGCCCCTTTTAAAGGTTCCAGAGATCTCCGAAACCCTCCCCCCGGGACGTTTTTCCCCTTAAAGAGCCCATCCCAAGTGGACCGGGCACACCTGTCGGATTTCCAAAAACGTCCCCGGGTTCGCGGGGTGGGGGAATCTTTGCCCCCTACTGGCCCACCGGGACCCCCTTTTCCGCAGGAGTTGCCCCGCAGCGTCCTCAAGCGGTTTGGGAAAACCCCCCCCAAACCTAGGGGCTATAGGAGGGGCGTCCCTGGGTGCTCACCCCTTTCCCTCTCCACGACTGATGTTCCCTTTGGGGGGAGGAAACCCGACGGATGCCGGCCCTGTCTTTCGGGTCGGGGAACCCTTCCCTTTGCGGCCCCCCGGCCCCGGCCGGGAACTTTATTAGGGCCTCCCGTATCTCTTTCCCCGGTTTCCCGGTGACCCCCCGGGAAAAAACCCTTCCCTCATCTCCTCTGTCCGTGGGGAACCCCCTCAGCGTTTCCCAAACCATTTCCCCTCCCCGGGACCCGTGACCCCGGGTGGGGGCCCTTTCCCACGGAAAGGTTTGGGCTTCCACGCCCGGCCCGCGCTTTTCCCGGCGACCCTTTTGGGGGGTGCCCGGTTTCCAACGCCACGCCCTAAACCCTTAAATGGAAGAGGGGCGAAGCCCCTTCTTTGGGGGACCCGGAAGGGCCGGGCCCTTTTCTGTTTGGTGGGCCCCACGCCCGGTGTCCACCTCCCCCCCCCCAATTGCGTCTTTTTAAATTTTTCTACAGGGTTCCCAGGGGGAGTCCCAGGATTTTGGAGATTTTATTCTCGGAGAAGCGGGTTTGGAAATTACCCCCCCCATGGGCCCGTATGACTGTCCTATAAATCTCCCCCCCGGGACCAGGTTCCCCCCCCGGGGTAAGGGTCTATTTTTCTCTCTGTGCCGAGCCCCCAGGCTATGGGGCCCTATTTTACAGGAGAACTTGGCAAAAAGGATTTAAAACCCAAGCCCTCCTCACCCCCCGGTTTCCCGGTTTTTTTTCGTTCAAAAAAAAGACGGTTCCCCTTTTTCCGTGCATCGATTTAAAGGGGGAACCTAAACAAGATCCGGTGAAAATCGCTCCCCTCTACCCCTGATTTCCGAGCTCTTCAAACCCGCCTCCCCGTGGACCCAAGATCTTCCCCAAAAATAAATTTGCGAGGAGCCTATAACCTCTTTCAGGTTTTCGAGAGGGGGATGAATGGAAAAAACGGCATTCAACACAGGGGGGACGGGCATTTTAAAATTTTCCCCGTAAATCCCCTTTCGGGCTTTGCAATGCCCCACTGAAACCCAGGAGTTCGTCAATGAGTATTTCGGACTTGCTGTACACCACGTCATTGTGTACCTGGATAAATTTTTGATTTTTTCGCCCGACATACAAAACCATGGGAGAAAAAAGTACGCGGTTCTCGTCGTTTGCGGGGCAACCAACTGTCGCCCCAAGGTTTTGGGAAAAAATGCCCCTTCCCCAGGGCCCCCTTCCCTTCCTGGGTTACATTGGCTCCGACCAAGGGCCCTTTGATGGACCCAGCGAAACTCTCTCTATCCAGCAGTGGGCGGGCCTTTCCGGGCTCCCGGGGGATTCAAAAGGTTTCCTAGGATTCGCCAATTACCCACCGGCAATTTATCCCCCACTTTTTCTACGTTTTGGGGGCTCCCCTCGTGGCTCTCACCAGGAAAAAACGCCCCAACCCCAAATGTTGGTCTCCCGTCTGCCCAAGAGGCCCTTTTTTCCCGGGCTGAAGGCTTTCGTTCTTTTTGCACCTATCTTGGGCCGCCCCCATCCAGGGACCCCTTTAGCCTTTAAAGGTTTTATGCCTCTTGTGGGGGCAGGGGGTGGGCCTGACCCAGAAGGGGCCCCCCAAAAGGGAAGACCTTACATTGCGGGTTTTTTTCTAAAAACCCTTTTTTTTTTTTCTTTTGGAGAACAAAATTATGCCTTGGAGATCGGGGAAATTGTTTGGGCCAAAAATTGGCCTTGGAGGAGTGGCGAAAACTGTTGGAGGGAGCCCGACATGTTTTTCGCTTCCCCAGATCAAAAAATCTCCAGTACCTGCAGACGGCCAGCGCTTTTAAAACCTGCCAGGGGCCCGGGGGTCTTTTTTTTCTCCTTGGTTTTTTTTTTAAGAACCAAATTTTCCCGACCGGCCACCCGAGAAAAAAGTCAAGGCGGATTTTTCCCTCTTCCCGGCCTCTGCGTTACCCTGAGGAAACCCGGGGGTCCCAAACTTTTCATAAACACCTAAGACTGGTCCCATGTGGCTCCCGTGGAACCCCCCAGGGTCCCCCCGGGGAGAAAATTATGTGGGTCCCGCACTCAGGAGGAGAAATTTTGGGTTGGGGGATAGTTCTCCCCCTGGGGCCGGGGCCCCCCCCGGAAACGAAAATTTCCCTTTTCCCTCAAACTCCCGACATTATTGGGGCCGCCTGTCCCAAGAAGTCAAGGACTTTTTGGGTTCCCCCTTTTGTACCACTTGTGCTTTTGAAACAAGGGTTTTCCCCGCCCTAGGCCCACTGGCCTCCTAGTCCCCCTGCCCGTTCCGGGAATTCCATGGACACACATGGGGAAGGAACCCCTTTATTTACGGACCCTTTCCCCCCTCCTCGGGGGGAAACCCGGGCATTTGGGTGGCACTGGAAACCCTTTTTTCGAAAGATGTCCCACTTTTTGCCCCTGCCCCCCGGGTTTTCCCCCTTTTGGTTTCCCCGGGTTTGGGGGTCATTTTTTTTTTTGGGAATCCCTTTGCCCGCATGGTTACCATCTCACATTGTTTTCCGGCGAGGGTCCAAAATTTGTCCCCTAAAATTTTTGGCCGTGCCTTGGGGTTCCCCCCCTTGCAAATTAAACTGGACTTCTCCCTCTGCGTAACCCTCCCCCAAAACCCAAAGGGCAGGGGGAGGGGGTAAACCAGATCTTAGGGGGTATCTAAAAGGCACTTTTTGGGCCGGGACGCCCCCACGACTGGGCCCGGACCTGCTCCTTTGGGGGGCCCAATTCCCCCTATAACCCCTCGGGGACTTCCCCCTTTTAAAATGGGGGGTTTCCCCCTTTTTCCCCCGTGGGGCTTTGGGCGTCACCCCTCCGGGCCCCCCCCCTCCCTTGGCCTCAGCCTCCCGGGGTTTCCCGCCGTGGAACCCAAACCCGGTTCAGGATACGGGGTCATTTGGGGTTTAGACCCGACAAGCTTTTCTCAAGGGCATCCCCGCCAATGAAGTCCCCAAACTGGGCAAGAGTTGAAAACCCTCCCCCCACTTTCCCGCCCGGAGATAAAGTGTGGCTTTCGGCCAAACCATAAACCCCCCCAAAGGGCCCCCGTTTTAAATTTGGGTCCCCGGGGGCCCGGGTCCGTTCAGAGTGCTTCGGGCGTTGAATCCCGGTATCCTATTAAGTCTGCCTTCCTCCACCCTCCCGGAAACCCTAAAGCCCTTTCACGTCTCCCCCCTTTAACCTGGTCTTGAACCCATTTCCCAGAGGGGCCGGGTGCCCCCTCTCCCATCCCAAGGGGTCCCCCCGAAAAATTTTTTAGGGGAAAAGGGCATCTTGGACATGAAAACCATGGGGTTTAAACGTTTTTTTCTGTTAGAAAGGAAAGGGTTCGGGGCCCCGAAGAGAGGACCCCGGGAACCAGGGGGTTAAATCTTGAATCAAAAACCTGCTCCGTAAGTTCCTTCAGCCCAAGGGGAAAAGGGGGAGAAACCCAAGGGGGGGGGTACTGTAGCGGCGGGCCCCCCCTTTCTCGGCCCGCGGGCCGCGGGGGGCAAACCCCTGGTCCCCCCCCCCGGGCGGCCCGCCCGGGGGCCCGGGGGTTTCCGCTTTTGGCCCCCGGGACAGGGGGGGGTCTTTCCCCTGTTTGGGAACTTACCCGGGGCCCTTTCTTCTTTGTCCCGCCCGCTCTCCCGCCGGGGAGGCTTTTCCCGGGTGCCCGTTCCCTAGGGGGCCCCCTGGGGGGGCCGTTCTCCGGGGAAAATTTAAAAAAGGGGCAGTGTCCCCAAAAAATTTTTGGGCTGCCTGGCGCCTCCCCCCCCCAAAATTTTTAAAGGTTTCCCCTCTGCAGTCAAACCTCGCTGGATCTAAAGTTGCCCCCCAGCCCCTAGGAAAAGGGGTTTCCCGAATCATATTGTTTGCCCTAAAACCCAGTACCGAAACCCCCCGCTAAGTTTCCTACCCGAACCCCCTGCCGCCTGCCCCGACCTTCCTGGTTTTTCGACCCGGGAACCCAATTTCCGCCCGCCCTGAATTTGCCTGCCCCACCGATACCGGGTTTTTCGGAAAAACCCACTCTTTTTACCTTTGTGCAAACCTCGGCCCCCAAGGGAAGCAAGGGCACGTCCCGGGGGGACGAACCCGGTAGCCTCACCCGCAAACAAGTCCCTCCGCTTTGGGGGCGGGCCCCCTTTGGGAAAACCGGGGGGGTACTTAGATTCCCTTCCTGGGTGGCTTAGCTTCATCCCCTTTTGGGGGTCCAGTGGATCCACCCTCGCCGTTACAGCTATGTTAAAGTCTTGGGGAAAAAAAAATCCAAATTTTTCAAATTGTTCCCATTTTAAAAAGTGTCCCACATTTCCTGTTTTTGAACAGCCAATCACCCTTGACCCCTCTTTGACAAATGTTTAAAACAAATTTTCTGTTAGAAAACCCTTTTTTTTTTAAAAGGAAAACCCGTAGTACAAACTTCATTTTACCAAACAAATGCCCCCAAAAACAAAAAATGACCCTTTAGCCCCTGTTTACAATTTTTGAAGAACAAAATTTTCTGGCAAAAACCCCATTTTTTTAATAGGACCTTGGGGTTTTCAGTGCATTTTTACAGGGAACAAGCCCCCAAAACTTTAAAACAGACCCTTGAGCCACTGATTTACCCCAATTGGGAAAAAAAAAGTTGTTAGAAAACCCCATTTTTTAGAATAGGAAACCCTTTTGTTTGCTGCATTTTAAAGCAGAAAGACCCAAAAAATTAAAAGAAATTTCCTTTTCAGCCACTGTTAAAAATTTAGAGCAGAAAATTTCCAAATTTGGGAAGGGCCCCCAAATTTCCCTTTTTTAAAGGGGCCCTGGTGTGTTATCTCACAGCACCTTTACCCCCCCAAAAACCAAATTGGGCAATGCGGAAAAAAATTTTAAAAATGGGGAAATGAGTAAATGGAAAAAAACGTTTTTTTCAAAAACCTTGGGGTTTTTACCTCTCCTCAACCAAAACCAGCAAAATGAACTTTTGGGGAAATGGGGAAAAAAAATTGCAGAGAGAAATGATCATTTAAAAAAAAGTTTTTTAAGAGGACCCCTTTCTTTTGGAAGGGGAATGTGGAAAATAGACCGGCAACTAAAAACCGGGGACCTCGGCAATTGGGGCCACAACATCATCAAGATCCATCCTTTATTCATCTTGATGAAAAATCAAACGCTCAACATTATTGGGGAAAGCCGGATGGTTGTCTTTAAGACTTCTCCGCTGTGCTGGGGGTTCCCTCAAGCCCGGGGCTGCCTGGGCAGGAAAACCCCCTCTAGCGGGGCGAGCGGCTTGGGCCATTCATCCATTTTGGATCCCCAAAAGTCGTTTGGGCCCGGGAACACTTTAAAAAAACTTGTTTTGAGACGAGAATCAGTCCCAGGGACTTAACCGGTTCTGTGTTTGTATGGTCCCTGCATTACACATTGGTGAGGTGTAAAAAAAATTTCCCAGAGGCCCCCATTGGGCTTTCTGTCACAATGCCTGCTGCGCTTGGCACTTACTGCTCCCCACTTTGCTGACGTTGTTCCACCATGATATTTGAAGAATTAAAGCAGACCAACAGAGTCTCCAGTTGATCAATCAGCACGGTCTCCAATTCCTGCATTTTACTATCTTTTGGGGGGGGGGAAAAAAGGGTGATTTTTTTTTGTACCGGAATTGGGGGGGTGGCCACCCAGTAAAAGTTGTTCAGTTTTAGGCCTTAATCGGGAAAGTTTGGGGGAATGGAGCATCCAACATCAGAAGAGAGGGCCTTTATTTCCCCCGCCTGGGTCGAGGGGACTAGCAAACTGATCTTTCCCATCTTCCCCCCCGCCCCAAATTCGCGCCAACCCCTTTGCCTAGCGGGATTCGGGAAAACGGTGTCCAGGGAAACCTCTTCCTCCTCCTACATCTGCTTTCCCCCGGGACGCTTTAACCAGCCCTGACTTGCCTAGATAAAAAAAACCCCTGGAGCATGCCCCTTGCACTACCTGGACCCCCAATCATGCCTAATAAAACCGATAAAATTGTGAAACTGTCGGGCCTTGTGGATTCGATGGAGAGAAAGGCTCCGTGTCCGCATCTGTGTCCGTCTCCTCCTCCATCGCTGGTGGGACCTGATGTTTCAAAGTGTCCAACAATCATTCCAGAACTAAGATCACCACAATGCTCATGCTGACAAGGGCATTGTCCGCACTGACCATTTTGGTGGCTTCTTCAAAACTGGCAAGGATGGTGTAGAGCTCTTTCACCTGCCTCCACTCTCGGTGGCTCAACACCCCGAGGTCCGCACCGCTGCTTGTCAGGCCATGTGTCACTTCGTACTGCGTAATGGCATTGCGCTGCTGCCACAATCGCTGGAGCATATGGAGGGTGGAATTCCAGCGTGTTGCCATGTCAACAATGAGACGGTTGACGGGGAGTTCGAGCTGACGCTGCAACGCAGCCAGGCGGGACGAAGCAGGGTGCGAACGGCGGAAGTGTGAGCTCAGACCTCGAGCCTTCCTCAGCAGGCAGTCCAGACCCGGGTAGCACTTTAGAAATTTCTGGACGACAAGGTTCGTGACATGTGCCAGGCAAGGGATGTGCTCCAGCCTACTGATCTTAAGGGCGGCCAGCAGATTTCGACCGTTATCGCACACCACCTTGACTGGCACAAGGTTCTTGTTACCCAGCTAGCGCTCGGTCTTGTTGCGGAGAGCCGTCCACAGCTCCTGACCTGTGTGTGGACAGTCTCCAAAACAGATTAATTTCAACACGGCCTGGTTTCTCTA
Source organism: Phyllomedusa bahiana (assembly GCA_025379985.1). Lineage (NCBI taxonomy): Eukaryota > Metazoa > Chordata > Amphibia > Anura > Hylidae > Phyllomedusa > Phyllomedusa bahiana. Next base: position 6,112 of record JAODAL010054937.1, on the reverse strand, counting down.
GGCACGTGATGCCACCAGAGGACCTTGGTCGGCTTTGCCGACCGCCCGGGATTTTTGCCGATTGACCGGCTTCCTTCTCCTCCTCTGATGGCATCAGTAACTGGGCGTCAGAGCAGACAAAATCATACTCTATGGCCTCTTGATCTTTTAACATGACGTCGGACCCCAACCGCATTTTGTCATCAAAGAGGTCTTCAGAAAATGGATTATCCACAGTGGTGGGTACACGAGTTGACATTTGGGCTGCCTTCGCTTCATGTTGGACGGATGCTGATGATGCTGATGACGACATTTGTGGCCGTGACTTGGAGGACGAGGAGGTAAGACTGCTGGATGCAGGTTGCATTAACCACTGAAGAACAGATTGGCGACGCTGTTCGTTACTGAGATTCACAGGGCCCTGACCCAGCAATGACAGGCCTGACGGTCCTGCAACCGACGATCCACTGGCTTGCGTGTTGTCGCCAGCACTGGAAGGAGCACCTTCTCTCGTACCTCTACCTCCATGTCCTACCCCCCTCTTTGCTTGCTTACCACCTGTATTTCGCTCCATGTTCAGAAAGATAAAAATTTGAGAAGGTATGGAAGAGTTTTGTTAAGCCTCTTATTAAAAGACGGCAAATCACAGCTATTTTTAAATCCCTATAATTTCCTACAGCCAACTAGGATTAGAAACTGAATTGTTTCTTGCGAATACCTGTGAAATGCGGTCTGGTGGAAGAACCATAAGACAAAATCAACAGTGTTCTTCCTTCAGTCCCAGGGATTTACAACTGCCCAGTAGGACTAGGAATATAAAATCTATTCGGATAACAAACGGTGTTTTTTGCACCTATCAATACACCTGCGGTGACGACAAAATTGCTGTATTCAAATTTAAGTGCAAGGTGGCTCTATGAACAAAGCTGGCCTGCGCCAAAGTGAAAAAAACACCTATCTGAAATGTATACGGATAATAAAAGTGGAGTTTTGCACCTACCAAATACACCTGCAGTTACTAGATAAGATGTGTATCCTAATATAAGTACAGGCTGCACAACATACAAGTAATATTTCACCAAAAAACTGGCCAAAAAGTGTTAATAAAAAACCATTGCAATTCAGGGTCTAAACACAGTTTGGGCTGCACAATATCCACTCTCCTTTAAAGAGCCTGTCTGTCTGTCTGTGTTCACCCGCAGCCCTTCCCCTTCCTCTCCCCCGCGACTGCACAGGGCTAGATGCTCCTTTAAAATTCTCAGCCTAAGTAACTAAAATCTGCAAATCTCTAATCTACCTAAGTACTAATGTTCACAGCTAGAGATGGGCGAATTTCTCAAAATTCGGTTCGCTCACTTTGCCGAATTTCACGACAAAAACTAACTTCGGTCCGAATTACTTCGGGACGAATCACGTTAAAAAACAGCTATTTCCAGGCTGCACAGAGCCTGCAGGGTGCTGTAGAACGTTGTGCCATGCTTAAATATGCAGAGGGAGCTTGGTTTGGTCTTTCATACAATGTTGTGTTTTAGTATGACACGCAGATGACTGCCGCCGCTCTTAGAATCGCTTCACTATAAATTCCCTGGGCACTTAAGAGGGCAAAACTGACCAAAAAACTGAAGCGGGAATGTTGCCTAAAAAAGTCATGCCACCCAAAGGGCTGGAAAAAAACAACTTGGGGCTCAGGTGGCAACTTTAAAGTGACAGAGTGTGGGGGTCCCGGGGGAAAAGCCACAGCAGCATGAGGTAAAGCCCAGGGGGGCACAATAAACCCCAGTGTGGGGGGTTGCCAGAAACAACACCCACAGATGAGGTCAGAGAGTGGCACAATGACTTCTGGAGGTGGCAAAAAGGGAAAGTAGGTTTACAGAGGGCACAATGACGAGGGGGAGGGACGGCACAGCAGCATGGGGTTTTCAACATGGGACAATGTTTTTCTGGAGGTGGAAAAAAAACGGGAAAGAAGGCCCGAGTGGCAAAAATTTACAGGAGTGGGGTCAGGGCCGCAGCAATGAGGCCCAGACAGTGGCACAATGATATTTTGGGGTGGCAAAACCGGGAAATACCCCCGAGTGGCAAAATTTGACACAGGGGTCTAGATCTCGGCAGCACCCCAAGCACACATGAGGTCAAAACATGGCAAACCCAAAATTTGGAGGGGAAAAAAACGGGAGTGGGCCCAAACCGGGGTGGCACAATAAACAAGAGGGGAAAGGTGAGGGACCAAAACCAGCATAAAGGTTCGACTTTTGGCACAACCCAAAATTTCTACAGGTGGAAAAAAACAGAGAAAGGCCACAGGGGGCAAAAAGGGAAAAGAGATTTGGAGGTGAGGGTGGGCAGCAGAAATGAGGTCAGACAGTGGACAATCACATTTGGGGGGGAAAAAAAAAAAGGATTAGCCAAAGAGTGGCACAAAGGGACAAAAAGGGGGTTTTTAAAGGGGCGGCAGCGGGATAAAGGCCCGACAGGGGCCCCAATGACATTCTGGGGTGGAAATTAAACGGGAATGGGCCAAAAGGTGGCACAATGACACTTTTGGTCTAGGCACGGAAAAGGCAGCCAAGCACCACATGAGGTCGGGGAAAAGTGGCACAATGACATTCTGGAGGGGAAAAAACAAGTGGCCACGAGGGGCCCAATGACAGAGGTTCAGGTGACGGTGGCAGGAGCAACAGCATAGTCGGGAGGCACAATGACACAGTTTTGAGGCACGGCACAGCCACAGCAGCAGCATGAGGCAAGAGGGGCAAAATGACGAGTGGGAGGGGGGGCAAAGACTCCCGGGTAAAGAGGTTGCGGGCAGTGGAAAAACGCACGATGTGTGGCATCGGGCTGGTCGCAAAAATATGGCGGGAGGTATTTGAACCCAACTCATTTCTACAGTTTGGGGAGGCGTCTGGTGATGTAGTTGACGCCTGGGCAGGGGGATTTGGAAACCCGCCGATCCACCCGATCATTTGACAAAGGTCATCTCCACATTTCCCAGGGACAAGCGGGTTCTCCGGGGGTAAGAGGGCCCTCACCACACTGAACACCCGCTCTGATGCAAACACGGGCCCGGGGCAGACAGCTTCTCCCCCCTGAAAAACCCAAAGTTGCGGCCACACTCCTTTTTGGGGCTGCCCGTAGTCCCGGACTTCAAACGGGTGGCAGGTGCGTCCATAAGCCACCCCCTTTTTTTGGTTCAGGGTGCCCCCAGGCCTTCGCGCGCTGCTGGCAACTGCCCCCTTCACTGGCGGGGTGAAGGAAGCTGCTATCACTGATCCAGACTGGGTTGCTGCTGAGGAGCTGTTACTGCCCCTCCCCCCCCCTTCCCCACACCCGGCACTAGTACGGTGCTGAAGAACCCCCCGGTCAGACCGTCGGGAGGCGATCTGCACATAGGCAGCGGCCCAAACGACACGGGGGGTTTCCCTATAGTATTGAGTTTTCCCCCATCAAAATAGCTGGGAAAAAAGGCTCCCATTTTGGACTGGTAGCGCGGTCCAATGGGGTGGAGACCCGAATCATCCCTCTGCCGGATGCTGACTATCCGCTGTCACAAAAGGGAAATCCATGCTGCAGGCCATCCACAGTGACTCCGAGGGGCTCCCTGACTCCATCTCCACTGTAACTGGCACGGTGCTTTGGTGAAATCTGCCTCTCTTCTCATCTCCATCTACCTCCCCGATCTCCCTCCTCCTCTCTGTACCGGGGGAAAAATCCCTATTTCCCCCAGAAAATGTTTCTGCTCCAAAATCCTCCTCCTCCCCATTTCGCCCCCACCAGATCATTACCGAGAGTATCCCATCTCCGTCCCCTGCCCAGACAGTTTTCAGGACTGTTCCAAACAGAAGCAGGGGAAATGACTTTATTCACCCCGAGTCCGGCGACTGACAAAAAAAGTCGCCTCCTCAAATGGCCTAAAACAAACGCAGGTGTCACCATGAGCTGCCTGGCTGACTCAAAGTTGCCAGGGTAGCACCCCTTCCGCCTGGATCATAAAAAAAATCGTTAAAGGCCTTTATTTTTCATACATCGGTCCAACATTGCAGGCGGGTTTTCCAACGGGGGAAACACGCAATCAAGTGTTTTGGGGGAGGCCTTCTGCCGCGAAACTCGGGGGAGGGTTTTCCCTGGCTTTGTAGAAGGGATGAAGGCATGCCAGTTTCCGGGCCCATTTTCAAATTTTCTGAAGTCTGGAAGACTTAAGAAATTTAAACCCTTTTTTCACAACCATTGAACCATCGCCATGGGGGGCGCATGCCATCCCTCCTCGGGCAGCCAGACACCATTTACCCCCTTTTCCATCACCATGGTTCCGATTTGCAGTTGGTGCAGAAAGCCACACATCGATTTTTTTTCTGATACGCGGAGCATTCCCCCCGGTGCTCATTGCAGGGAAACCGGTTAGAACTGCGTGACACCACGTGCCCACACAGTGGAAATTATGGGGCTACTGTGGGGCTGAGAGGGGGGGAGGGAGGAGGAGGGACAGGCGCGGGGCCGCATTTGACAACGGGAGAAAAAACGCCGTTCCCCCAATTTGTTTTGGGCAGGGGAAACAAAATTCACCCCTGGGCCTAAAAGGACTTACGCTCACCGAGTTACGCTCCAGAGTCCGTGCGCCGGCACCTTGGAACAAACCTAAACCAAACTGCCCACCTGTTTTAAATATTTATGAAGTCTGGGACTGCCTTTTTGGAAAAAAATTACGGGTTGGAAATCTCCATCTCGGCTCGCACAAGCCATTATTCTTGAACGGGGCAGAGTCCACCATTTGGGAAAGGGGGGGACTGCAGTACCAACAACTTACAGGAGCCCGGGGCAGCGCCCCCTTAGGTGGTTTAACCATACTGTTTTTCCTTTTTAATCGCCCCGCTGAACGACTGCTGCGCCATGAGTAGCGAGGAGCAGGAGCATCTGGACCGGAGATTATGTCAAAAAGAAAAAGCTCCCCTTTTGCAAGGGGGTGGACCCTTTACTGGCTGCAAAGGGAGGTGCCCCTGGCGCTGCTGTGTTGCTGCGGCGCAGGATGGGGCCACCACATCTGACCAGTTTCTCCCAGGCCACCGGATGGGGGACGTGCATGTGTTGACGCGGGGCCGGGGGCCCCCGTTAGCTCCCCTTTCCATGCTTCACTTTCGCCCACGTTTTTACATAACCCATATTCGGGCCCCCCCCTTTTTACAAAGAACCCCACACCCGCCGAGTATCGAATTTTACCCCAACACTCCGCACACCTACCCCCCGCGCCCCCCTGACCCCTGTGCCGTACTTTCTTGGATGCGAAACGGGTTTTTTACCCCGTGGCCCCTTGGGTTTCCCGACCTCACACTGCTCTACCCCCGCTGACTACGGGGTACACAACCCACTTTTTGGCCCGCGCCCTGCCTGACGCGCAAGCTGCGCCTCTTCTCCTACGATGTGAAGCCCTTGCAACACCGGCCCCAAGTGCGGGCTACATTTCATTTTTGTGTTTCATCTCACGCGCCTCATCCCGGCTTGGGATGCAGAGGCTACCCCCACAACATGACCTCCCCTGGGCCACTCTCCACACTTACTTTGCCGCCTACTGCAAGAAACGGGGGAATTGGCCCCATTTCTTTTGCTGCAAGTAGCTGCTGACTGCCCTCCCCCAAAAATTTTTCACCCCCCCCATTAGGGCGCTGAGCCCCAAACCCCAATAGTAAACTTGGCTGAGGGAACCGGGTGGGAGGGGGCGGTTTAGGAGGGTGACGGGCCCCTGACCCACTCCCCCGGCCCTGCCAACAAGGGTTTTTGTCGATTTCCCACCACTCTTGGCTGGGGGTTTTCAGATGCATCTGGGAGGGAAATGGATACCTATCAACCAAAAAGAACCCCTTTGGGGTTTCTGTCAGCCACCCGCTGGGTCGCGGGAGTTTTGGCCTCACCGAGGGGCCCCTCGCGACGTCCCCTTTTCGTGCGAACCGGGGCCCGAAATTTTTGCCCGCCCTCGCAGGTGAAGACCGCCCCCCTCTCGTCTACTACTGTTTGTTCAAAATGTCAACACGTTTGATGAAAAAATCTTTTTGACAAATACACACCCGTATTTTAACTCCAAATTAAACCCCGTAAAAGCTTGTAACCCTTTTTGGGTATAAAAGCGCTCCCCAAAAGGGGGGAA
>JAODAL010054936.1:0-24303 GCA_025379985.1 Phyllomedusa bahiana | reverse complement strand
TTTTTTTTTTTTATTGTCTCCCATTTGGCCCAGGTGTTTTAAGTAGCAGTAGTCTGTATAAGGGTTAATGCCCTGTTTCTTCCAGTCTGTATGCAGCGAGCCCTGGGAAGGTGAGCAGTGTCTACCTTTCCTTTGGTGGTGGTGGTGCTGTGTGGCGGCCATTGTTGCTGTGATGCTGTGCTGGTGCAGTCCAGAGCGGGGGGCTAGGTCTGGCAGCAGTGGGGCTGTGCCCCTCATCTGTGTCGTTTTTGCTGCGGTGGTGGCCGCCATGCAGTGTTACCCCATTTTAGGGACCCACTTAATAGAGGTCGCCACGACGTGGCAAGTGGGCCTATACGTTTTGATCAAAAAGTATACTAAGAACCTCCTGTTCGTTTTTTATATAGTTTTGCTGAGGAGCATTACATCAACGTATAGTTTGAGGATGTGCGGTCCATGTCTCTCTCTTCCATGTTTGTATACAGGACAAGTAGTACCGCACTATACTGTAGAGAAGCGCTACAGAAACATCAATCACTGCATGCACTGCACTAATACAGGGGTTTTACAAGTAGAATGTCCATGATAATTGGTTGGATCTTGCATCAATCACATGAGCTGCGGATCAGCAGTGTCTGACATTGTATGAGTAGTGTGACTTCAAGATACAGGTGTGTTCTATGATCCATAAGGAGAGAGCTCACACGCTGAGCCCCCACTCCATAGGCAGCGGGTGCTGGTGAATTGTTATGGTATGTTCACACAGCGTATTGCAGGCGTATAGTGACGTGTACTGTTCACGCCACTATACGCCTGTTGCTTCAGAAGTACACGCTGGCCAGCACCTACTTCTGAAGTACTACTGCTGACATTCACTTTCCCTGGCGCATAACCGCCGGGAAGAAAATGACCTGACACTTCTTTCTTTGTGCGCTGGGGAAACCGGCAGGTAATCATAGCTCTCAATAAGAGCTATGAATTACCATATTTGCGGGGCATGCTTCCAGCATATTGAAGCATAAATTATGCACCAAATTACACCCCACAAATACGCTGTGTAAACTTACCCTTACAGCTGCCACTGACAGCAGATTGACGCCAACTCCAAAACTTAGGGCATGTTCACACGGCGTTTTTCGACAGGGTTTTAGACAAGGTTCTCGGAGCGTTTCCTCGCCCAACACCTCGTACAAACCACATCAAAACCTCGCCTGAAACACGCTTCTTCAGACGAGGTTTTTGACGGGGCTTTGATCAGGTTGTGGATCATGTTTTCTACGAGGCTTTCACCCAAACAAATGAATAGCCAGGACAAAAGCCGCGGCAAAAAACCTGCCGAAAACCGCACCTACAACGCGCTTCAAGAATTGACATAACACTTCTTTTTCATTGCTTCCAAAGAAGCGTGTAAAAACCCTCGTCGAGTGTGAACGACAACGAGGTTTTACGTAGGAATCAATGAAATGAACTGGGGGCGTTTCGGAAGCGTTTTGGGCGAGGAAATGCTCCGAAAACCTCATCCAAAAATGCCGTGTGAACATGCCCTTATTGTTGAACCATTTCTCACTCCAATCTAGTGGTCAAGTACCTTAGGGGGACTAAATGTACAAATAAGGAAAAAAATAAAAGAAAAAAGCTTTGAAAAAATAATAAATATTAAAAAAACAATTCAAATCACTCCCTTTTTGCCATTTTACAAATAAAAAAAAAAACGTACACAAAACTGGTATCCGTAAAAGTCTATTACAAGATAACAACATCACTTACCCTGTATGCTGAACACCGCAGAAGGAAAAAATTTTAAAACGCCCAAATTCTAGTATTTTTGGTCATTTTACATCCCCAAAAATTGGAATAAAAGATTATCTAAAAGTCACTTGTATCTCAAAATGGTACCAATAAAAAGTACACTTCAGCCCGCAATAAAAAGCCCTCACTCAGGCCCATAGGTGGCGGGACAAAACACTTATTGGTCGCAGAAAATGGCGCTGCGGTGCAAATTTAAGAAATTGAGAAGGTTTATATTTTTTTAAAGTACTAAAACGAGACAAAAACCTTACTTATTTGGTTTTGTCAGAATCCTATGGACCTTTAGAATACAGATAACACATCAATTATTATAGAGACTAAACAGCAGAACATAAAAGCCCAACAAACATGGTGCAAGTACGTTTTATTTATTTTTTTTTTTTTTCACATTTCATCCAACCTACAATTTTTTGGGGTTTTCCAGTACATTCTATGGTATAGTGAAAGGGGTTGTCTCACTACATTGATTCATCTCACCTCAGTCCTGTTTTCTTGGTTTCACTTTGAATTCAGAAGCCAGTAAACACGACCCTACTAGGGCTGCCCCGGGGAGAAAGCCCAGGGTTCTAAAGTGAAATTTTTATAGCAACCAGCCTGGCAGCCTATCAGGATAAAGCTCAAAACAGGTCCTGTAGCTCAGGTTGTAGTAGCAACCTGAGGAACTGATGCAGCCCATACAGGAGGGGATATCTAGGAATAGGTAGGAGACTGTTAATGGAGATATATTGCAAAGTGTCTTGTTTTTGCAAGATCTTTAACATAAAAAGTAGCAATCCTTGTAGTGAGACAACCCCTTTAATGGAACCATTAAAAAGTACATCCTGTCTCGCAAAAAAAAATGCCCTCCCTCAGGTGCTGGAACCGTCTTTTGTGACCTATGTGTATCCTATTTGTTGTTCTAGTAGTCTTTTCTTTGTATTGGTCTTCTGTTGTTGGTACCCCCCCTTCCGTGTCTGTTTTGTCTGTTTGTTGTCTATTTTGGGCCTCAATTGCTTCTCATGCACTTATCATGCATAGTTTAATTTTTTGGTTTTCAACTTTCATACCTTACTATTGGTACTGATAGTACAGGGCTGTCTTATGGGCAGCTCAAGTGCATTGCAATTTCTAGTTATATAATTGTTTTTTTTTTTTTGTTTTTTTTTTTATATGCTTTGAATGGTTTTTCATATGCTTTGTACTGCATGGTCTTTGCTATATATTGCATGTATATGCCTTGTTTTGCATTTTCTACTTTAATAAACTTTTTTTTCCCAGAATTTAAAAAAAATAAAAAACATGCCCTCATAAGTCTATTTAGACGGGAAAAAAAAAAAAAAAAAAAAAAGTTATGGCTCCTTGAAAGTGGGGGCAAAAAAAAAAAAAAAGCCAAAAAATTATGACCAGTTGTCAGGAAAGGGTCCAAGTAGATTGTAAATAGAACGGAACTTACCTCTCCTTCTCTAGGACCAAATTTGGGGTTATAGATGAAGAAACTCAGCAGAGATGGAGGATAGTGCTTCTCCTGTACGGCAAAGGCCATCCTGCATAGACAGCAAGGCAGAGATTATGAACAACACGTGAAACGTGTCTTTTTTTTTTATAATTCAGAAAAGAAATCTGGTTCCTCAAATGAAAAACACAAGGGGAAACAAGTGAACCACAGACGCTGCACTATCACTGACAGAAAGAACCCGCTGCTCTGTAAGATCAGAGGAACAAGACATTGGAAAGACCAGAGTGGGCTGTCTAAGATTTTGCCCAAAAAAAAACCTTAAAAAAACAAACAAAAAAACCACACACATTGTATGCAGACTGCACTGATGACATCATGTCAATCATTCACATGATGCTGCAGCCAATCGCTGGCTTTAGTGGTGACATGCAGGCAGCGAGGTCAGTGATTGGCTGCCGTGTCATGTGCGCAACGGACATGACATCGTCGCTGAGGGAACAATGAGCAACAACAGAGCAGCGGCTTCGAGGGGGAACACGAGTTTTGTTTTTTGGTTTCCTCTAACAGTCCTGGACACTAGGGTTTTTCTTAAAGGGTCAGACAACGGTCTCATTTACCAAAACAGTCTGTGTTGCCCATAGCAACCAGAGCTCAGCTTTTAATTTTTTTTTAAACTGCATTGAAAAAATGAAAGCTGATCTGATTGGTTGCTATGGGAAACAGACCATTTTACAACTAGACAGCTTTGATAAAAAAAAGGCCCAACATCTTAAACAGAACCTGTCCTTTGCCAATGCTGCTCTTGCTGAGGACAGTCATGCCGTTTCCAGCACTGTGTCCCTCATTCTGTAAGATACTGAAGCTCCAGAGCATTTACTACTCCAATCTGGCATCTTATGGCCGGCTGTGCCAGAGGGGAGTCCCTTTAAAGGGGGTTTCTCACTACAATGATTAGCTTTAAACATGTAGGGAAACGTAGATGAAGGCTATTACCAAATGCATTGCCGTTTTGATTTTGCTTTGTTCCGGAGATAATGAAGATCTTATCTACTGGTAGTGTACACAAGTTTCTCTTGGTTACCTCTCCCTGATCTTTCGCCTATCTGAGTGCTCTAAGCAGCAACTCAACCATGGTGAGTCACTCCCTGCTGAGTCTAATCTCTAGCACAGGAGCTTTACTACTAAGTTAATGACATGATTTAAACTTAGAGCTTGGTAGTCTTGTGCACTACAGCTTATAAATTTCTTGCAGTCATGTCACTGTAACAGGCTCAGCTAAGAAGAGCAGAACCAATATGCCAATCACTGCTATAGAACCACCCACAGCCTAACCAGGAAGTCCAAATCTGAAGCTGCATGTGGCTCTGTGAAACAGCATGCTGAGAAAACCCTTTTTATTTGTGACTGGTCATTAGCCCCACCCATCCGCTGCTTATTAACAGCTTTCTACCTATTCACAGTAATACGTACCCTGTTTCCCCTAAAATAAGACACCCCGAAAATAAGAGTTTGGCTGCTTATGTGCTTGTGTGTTTGTGACAGGGCTGTGGAGTCGAGTCGGTGGCTATTTTACAGGAGTCGGAGTCGTCATAAAATGGACCGACTCCGCCCTCCCAAAATATATAAATAGTTGGTCCAGTTATTTTCAATGCAGTGCAAAGAGCAAGAGGAATTGGGTCCAGCCAGTGTTACTGCTCCCATATCTTCAGCAATTGATGACATGGAGCAGGCAAAGTGCTGCCCCAGGGGAAAAGATTCCGCTCCCATGGCAAACAGATTTCAGCAAAATTATTCACCTGCTTTCAAAGAAGTAGAAGGGTTTAACCATTCATCAAAACTGACTGTGGCTGAGGCAATTCCTTTAATACCCTGACATTGTTAGAGATGTTGCCCCTGTGGTCACCGCTTTGCGCCCAACCCAAGTTAGTGTAAAGAGGTCGTTCTCTATCCTGGAAATAATGAGATCAGATGTGAGGTCATCTATGCAGGATCTGATGGAGGTAATACTATTTCTCAGAACAAATTCAGAGAATCCACAAATGTTCCTGCAGTGTTTTGCATATTTACAATTTTTTTGTGTCCTAAAGTCATATCCAATAAATATATTTTACACGGACAAGCAAAAGGGTAACAATGTTTTGAAATTGTGACTTTCAGGCTCCATATCTCTCCATCCACTACAGCTTTGTACTGAGGCTACTGTAATTTTAATCAGTCATCTTACATCTTATACAGAAATTTGACTTGCAAGTATTTAGCATCTGCTTAGTTACAGTTTTGCTCCTAAAATCAAAGTATTAAAGGGGTGTTGTCTCACTAAGATGACTTTTTATGTTAAAGATCTTGTAAAAACAGTCACTTTGCAAAATGTGTCCATTAACAGTCTCCTACCAATTTCCTAGATATCCCCTCTTGTATGAGCTGCATCAGCTCCTCAGGTGCTATAGCTACAGACCTGTGTGATCTCTCCTGATAAGCTGCCAGCACTGTCGCTAAGCTACAGACCTTGTAATCTCCCCGATAGGCTGCCAGCCACTGGTTGCTATAGCTACAGACCTTACTTATAAAGGCATGCTTAGTGTGAAGCCAGTAAACACGCCCCTCAATTCAAAATAAACAAGAAAACAGGACTAGGTAAGATGAATGAATGTAGTAGACACCCCTTTTAATTGTATTTTGTTAGTATTTGGAAATCAAATTGGTTTTCTATACTGTCTGAATCCTTCTGGGCTCTGAATCAGATTCAAGCATGTCTTGACCGAAATGGTAGAATCAGTGGTGGGTGGGGCTAACACAAGATTAACCATGAGGTGGACTCCTCTCTGGCAGACCGGGCTGTAAGTTGCCAGATTTGTATAGTAACTGCTCTGAGGCTCCTGCATCCAAGGCTGTGGAGTCGGTGCCCATTTTCCAGGAGTCGGAGTCGTTATAAAATAGACCGACCTCCCAAAATATATAAGTTGTTACACTTAGTTTGACGCAGAGACAAGAGCAAGAGGAACTGGGTCTTGCCAGCACTACTGCTCCCATATCTTCAGCCTCATCAGATGAGGAGTGTAATTTTGAAAAGTATTTGGATGACATGGAGCAGGCAAAGCGCTATCACAGGGGAAAGGATTCTGTAGCAAACAGATTGACCAGATTCCAGAAAAAAATTTCACTTGCTCTCAAAGGAGTCTCCAGCAACTCTACTTCTTTGTCATTGACCCCTTCCTTCTCCAACCTTGACATCTGCTTCAGGTCGTTGTCCTGCTGGACACTCGTCCTCTTCATACCCCTAGTACTGGAGTGTATGAAGTAACTCATCTTGTAGGACACTCACATAGAGCTCAGCATTGAGGTCACCATCCATCCTGGTCAAGTATCCAACATCTTTGGCTGTGACCCCTCCCCATATCCTCAGGCTTCCTCCACCGAACCTGACAGTTCTTCCAGCTTCTCGATCCATTAGCCCCTTTTCCCTTGATTCTTCCAAACATTCCCCCCATCAGAGCCCGGTCTATTGACCAGGGCTGTGGAGTCAGTAAGCCAAACCTCCGACTTCCGACTCCGACTCCCTCATACATGGCGCATGTTTAAGTGATAACTTTACTGTAGTGAAATGGTCACATCAGGCTGTTTATCACCTTATGATACAATAATCAAGCTATTTAGGTAGAACAGACACTGACAAGCAAAAGGGTAACAATGTTTTGAACCTGTGACTTTCAGGCCCCACATCCCATTCGCTACAGTTTTGAAGACGAGACTCCCATCATTTTATAGACAATCATCTTACCCATCTTATACATACATGATTTAGTATTTAGCATCTGCTTAGTTCTGCAGATTCTTGTCATGTAACTGCATTGTTACTGTTTTGCTCCTAAAAAAATCTAAATTTGGCTTTCAGCTCTGCCTGAATCCTTCTGGGCTCTGGATCAGATTCATGCATGTCTTGACCAAAATCTGATCGCAGATCTCTTCTACACGTTCCCAATGTTGGTGCAGACTTGGGTACGAATACAGCCTTTTCTTCCCCTCTCCCCACAAGTGTTAAATTGGGTTGAGGTCTGGGGACTGTGGAGGCCACTACAGCAACTCTACCTCATTGTCACTGAACCCTTCCTTCTCCAACCGTGACGTCTGCTTCAGGTCGTTGTCCTGCTGGACACTCGTCCTCTTCATACCCCTAGTACTGGAGTGTATGAAGTAACTCATGTTGTAGGACACTCACATAGAGCTCAGCATTGAGATCACCATTGATACCGGTCAAGTATCCAAAATCTTTGGCTTTGACCCCTCCCCATATCCTCAGGCTTCCTCCACCGAACCTGGCGGTTCTTCCAGCATCTCGATCCATTAGCCCCCTTTTTCCCTTGATTCTTCCCATTCCCCTCATCAGAGCCCGGTCTATTGACTTTCATCTCATCGCTCCAAATCATCCGTTTCTAATCTTCCATTTTTCATACTTTCTTGTAAACTCTTTGCCGATGCTTCTTATGAGGAGATTGAAGTCGCGGCTTCTTCACCTTTTTTTGGGCCATCATCCCAGACCTGTGTGATGCGCCCGGTGCTTGCATGGACGTCTGTGATCTCACTCTTATGAAGCCCACGAGCCGCCTCCACTGCTGTGTCTGTGGCCGCAGAACTGATAGACCTAGTGAGGAGCCAACTTGTTGACTGATATTTCTCCTGGATTTCCACCTCTTGGCTTCTGAATGGATGGAAGGACCTTACTTCATATTCTTCCAGCTGTCAGGGCCTCACATGATGCAGTTTGGCAGTTTTCTTGGCCCACAGATGCCATCGATGAGCTGGATGATGCTGCTTCTCCTTTCTTGGGAAATCTTCTTCATGGCTGCTCGAACCAGTGACCTTTCGCTTGGGAATCAGCCCATAACACACTGAGCTATTAGGGAATGTGAGAGCAGGTTATGCGAGTCTCACATTCAAAGCTGTAGTGGATGGAGAGATATGGAGCCTGAAGATCAAAAGTTCAAAACATTGTTACCATTTTGCTTGTCGGTATAAAACATATTTATTGAATACGACTTTTGAACACAAAAAAATTGTAAATATGAAAACGCTGCAGGAAGTGGGGAAAAAGCTGTTTTCAACAAGAATGTCTTGAATAACATTTGTGGAGTCTCTGAATTTGTTCTGAGATATAGTTTTGCCTCCATCAGATCCTTCATAGATGACCTCACATCTGATCCAATTATTTCCAGGCTAGAGAACGACCTCTCTACACTAACTTGGGTTGGTGGCAAAGCGGTGACCACAGGGGCAACATCTTTAAGAATCTCAGGCTACAAAGGAATTGCCTCATGCACAGTCAGGATTTGATGATCGGTTGAACTCTTCTACTTCTTTGAAAGCAAGTGATAAAATTTTCTGAAATCTGGTCAATCTGTTTGCTGTGGGAGCGGAATCTTTTCCCCTGGGGCAGCGCTTTCCCTGCTCCATGTCATCAATTACACTCCTCATGTGATGAGGCTGAAGATATGGGAGCAGTAGCACCAGCCGGACCCGATTCCTCTTGCTCCTGGCCCTGTGTCGAACTAACTGGACCAACTTATTATATATTTTGGGAGTCGGTCCATTTAATGACAACGTCGACTCCTGCAAAACAGGCACCGACTCCAACTCCACAACCCTGGTCTAAACTGAGTGTAAAGTGATGCATGTGCCCTATGTAAAAATCAGCATCGTTGATATTATCGAAGTGCGTAATCTCCGTGCTGTCCAAGAAATGACCCGTCAATTGATGCAGGTTATTTGCCAACAATAAAATGGCCGAGAAAGAAATCCACCTCAGACACGCCGGGTCGTTTGCTCGCCAAAGTTCCGTGCTGTCAAGCGCGGATTTTCAACGGGGAAACAAATGCGATCTCTGTGCGTCAGAGAACAGTCCAGAGATTGCTGCGCATGCGCATACAAGTCCGCCATCTGCTCTCTAGACAGACAGGACTGCCACCTATCAGACACTCATAGCATCAGAGATGGGAAAGCCCTTTTAACAATAGCAGTAAAGTAAATTAAGACTTTAACAAATCCTATTCCTGCGCTGCAGAAAAAAAAATTTCCCAATGAACCTGCAATGCAGATTTCAAATTTACATCACTGCACTGCAGATTTATTCTGCAACATTTCTGCAGCAAAATTAGACTTAGTGGTTTTTGTCTTCCTCATTGAAATCAATAGGAATAATCTACAATAATCTCTCAGGGCTCAGTATTTTGCTGGGGATCTGCAATATTTCTCGTCTGCATTTTAAATAATTTTTTTTAAACATAATCTGTTTTTGGATTGGTGGCAAATCCTCAACAGCTAAGGCCACAGGCATGGTTTGGTGGAGATTTGTGGATATAGGGGGACATGTGTGAAAATGGTCCAAGGGTATGTTCACACGATGTACTGCAGCACGTACCGTATCCGTGTCCTTCGGGAGTTTGCGCTAATACGTCGTACTCCCTCGGCGGGGGGGAGGGGGCAGTAGCCCGCCGCCCTACTGACATTCATTACTCGCGGCGCGCATTCACTGCAAATAATGGACATGTCACTTATCTCCCCACGCGTACAATATGGTTGTATTGTACGAGCGGGGAGAGGAAGCATAATCCATAGTTATCTATGGAGCATCTCGCCTGTATTAGAGCGCAAATACACGGCGCAATGCATGCCAAAATGACGCTGTGTGAACATACCCTAAGACTTTCTTTGTTGCACATAGCAACCAGAGATCCCCTTTATTTATTTCTTTTTTTTAATTGCTATGGGCAATAAAGAAAGTCTTTGGCTAAGTCCACCACCAATGTGAAAATGGCGTCCAAAATCCGGCAGCATTTTCACATCGCTGAACCGTGCCGCACTGCCGCTTTTTGCGCAAAAAACACGGTCGGATTTCGGACTCCCAGGGGCCCAGGAGCTTGGGGCTGCAGACAGCTGCTGTCGGTCCGTCGGTTTATACAATACGTTCTATATTCCTCCGGACGGCTTTACTTTATGGAAACCCCCCAGAGCTGGGGACGGTCAGATTTTCTGCAGATTCATAACACTGAATTCGCCGAGAAACCAACCGAACTCCAGCACTCCAGGCCCATACTGTGGACTTGTCACTGGGAAAAAAAACTGTGCGAACATAAGCGTATGCTCACACGGCGTAACTGTGGCGTGTACAGTACGCGCCAAAGTGCATCGTGTGATTTGGCAGCTTGCGCTGATCAGTGCGTACTCCTGCAACACGGGGGGGGGGGGGTGACGGCAGCCTGCCGGGCCCATACACCTGCATTACATCCAAGGCCAACTAATGGACATGTCACTTATCGCCCCGGTCGTACTGTACGCGCGGGGAGAGGAGACGGAATCCATAGTTCTCTATGACAACCGTGGAGTACCATAAGGACTGGGACGGATTCCAGCCATACTGCGCGAAATACGGAACGAAATCGGTCTCAAAATAAGCCGTGTGAACATACCCTAATAGTGATGGCCAGTGGATTCAATTGGTGGAGGTCTGGGTGCGGAGACCCTCATGACTGCACGCTGGGTTTGTTCGGCTCTGCTCGGAGAGACAGGCGCGTGTGTGTGTGGGGGGGGGGGGGGGGGGTTCATAATAAGTTTCGTGTATAACTCATAGACCTATCTCCCGGGAGAGAGCAAATCCCAGCCGCACAGGCACCGCGGTCCAGAGGACCCGTGGCCACTCCCGACGGATCGGTTTAGTAAATCTTTGTGTTCCCTGTGATATAACAATGCTGGAGAATCTTCTCTTATATCTCTGGGTTGTGCTGTTCCTCTGTTATTCCTCCTAGAAATGTATGACTGAATCTGTCAAATGGGTGTTACTATTCCAGTTTTCAAGGGGTGTGTCCCTGGAAAAACTGCCTCTGTTCACAGCTGATTGGACAATGTCAGACTGTGCAGGGACACCCCCCCCCAATTGGTAACACCCAGCTGACAGGTTAGTAATGAATTTCTATGAGGAACAACAGAGGAACCAAAAAACAAAGATCGAAAGAGAAGATGCTCCAGAATTGTTATTTAATGGGGAACACTAGGATTTTCTGACACAGACAAGTGAGGAACGGCCACAGCTACTCTTTACACCTTAATTAAAGGAGACCACCTCTATGACATCCATATGCGCTAATAAGGTAAACAGATATAGGGGGAAGGCAACCTTCTGGTACATCATTGCCAAAAAAGATTGGCAATGCCCACTCCATAGCTCCTGAGCTGCTGAGAAGACACAGCAGGCAGTGACCTCACCATCCCGGACAGGGCTGCTAGAACAAAGCGGCCGGTTACCTATAGAAGCTTATGTACACAAGCAGGAGATATGAACTGCTCTAGCTCTGTAAAGAAGCAAAATCAGAACAGCAATGTATTTTGTAATAATCATGATGTACCTTTGTGTACACTATTAAAGGAGTGTTCCCATTACATTGGTTGGTTTAACCCCTTACCGACAATGGACCTATGGGAAAGCCCTATTGTCAGTAAGAGGTTAAACTAATCAATGTAACGGGAACACCCCTTTAATAGTGTACACAAAGGGTACATCATGATTATTACCAAGTCCATTGCTGTTCTGATTTTGCTTCTTTAGAGAGTTAGAGCAGTTCTTATCTCCTGCTTGTGTACATAAGCTTCTATAGGTAACCGCCCGCTTTATCTGTTATAGCAGCCCTGTCCGGGATGGTGAGGTCACTGCCTGCTGTGTCTTATCAGCAGCACAGGAGCTTGTTTTTGTTTCTTACTGACAAGCTTTAAAGGGGTTGTCTCGCTGCAATGATTGGGTTTTAATTAAAAGGGTTTAAAAAACAAGCAGCTTTGCAAAATATGTTCATTACAAATGTCCTACTGATTTTAAATTATCCCTGTTAGTAGTAGTGCATCAGCTCTTGAAATCACTATAGCAGCTGACCTGTTGATCTTTATCTCACTGGCTGTCAGTGCTGATGACTCATCTGTTTCTGAATGCAGGTCAGAGCATAGAGCCCCTCCCACACAGTATGTTTCTGAAGGGAAGGGAGGGGGGAGGGCTCTGGCTTCTGTGTCGCTTGATTAAGCCTGTGTGTGCCTGCTCCCTCCTGCTCTCTACACAGATTGAGGAGAGCAGAGGTGAGGCTGATCTGTGGTCAGTACGATGTGACAGCAGTGAAGTGTGTTACTATAATCATGATGTGTCTGTGGAGTTCTGACTATACTAATAGAACAGATTAGGGGGGCATGTGAATGGTTCATATCCCTCCCTGCTCTGCTGTATTAGTGACACGTTGTGATTATAGTAACTCACTTCACAGCTGCCTGTGTCTGTTCTGACAGGGTTTGTTTGTTGTTGCTTGAGATGTCAGTGGAGATTTGTATGCTAAGCATGGGGTATAGGAACACTTACACCCCCCCTGCTCTGCTATTAGCATACACAGCTTCACAGACCTCTCCACACTCATAGGTCATCCCTCTCCTGTCTCCTGACTCTGTGGAGCTGACACTGCAGCTGATCCAGCAGTGAGCAGCCGCCAGCAGACCTAGGCAGGCACACACAGGGTTAACTCTGGCAGCAAACCCCCTCGCCCTCCCCCTGCTGTATAGAAGTTACTGCAGTTGGAGGAGGAGAGCTGTCTGTGTGCTGAGGGGAGGAGGGAAGGGGGAGGAGAAGAGGCAGACAAGAAGCACGCCCCTGAATTCAAAAATCCTCTGGTGCCAGACACATTGAAGTAGGCTGAAAGCCTGTAGTGAGAGAGAACTCCTTTAACCCGTTAGTGCTCTGTAGCCTTCTGCACTGTAGCTTAGACCCCTCCATCACTAATGTCCCTCTAACAGACCCAGCTAAGAATAGCAGAAATGTCAGTCACTGCTGTAGAACCACCCACAGCCAGAAAAGGATGTAGAAGCCTGACGTTGTAGACTCGCCCAGTCTGAACAGGAAGTGGGAGTCTGAAGCTGGCTGTGAACAGCAGGCTCTGAAGCAGCATGTTGAGGGATCCCTTTAATATGTCAGGAACAAGTATTATAAAGTACAACAGGGTTAATAGATGGTCGGCATCTAACACTGCGTTTCCCTTGTGGCCCCTGAGATTTATAGAGATGTGTGAACAAATTACACTATCAGTACGGACTGATGGGGGCAATCGGGTCAGTGGGGGCCTGAGGGCCCCTGAATGTAATGTGCAGCTTTTGGGACCCAAATTACATTCAATGTCCCCGATTTGCAGCAGAGATGTGTATGTGCCGTCCTGCTTACATTACACTGGGGGGCACCACACAGATGTGTATGTATATACAGAAGAGAGGGGCCACAGGAAGAGCACCCAGGGGCCACAACATGGTGCAGGCACCAGTACATGATCGTTTACCAACTCATCAGTATGGACTCCTTACAAATCCGCACAATATTACTGGACAGAAACGGGTCTAAACAAAAGCAGAACTACAAGTCCCAGCATTTCCTGTCAGCAGACATCTACTCCGATAAAGATAACTGGACATGAATGAAATGTACCGGTAGTTTAAAGGGAGAGAACCAAAAGTTCCAGCATACCCAGAGTGCCCTGCCACGATTACTAATTATATAAAAGGAGGGGCCCACAAGTCCCAGCATGCCCAGATTGCCCTGCATGTAGTGCTAGTTCTATGAAAGGAGGGAACCACAAGTGCCAGCATGCCCTGCATGTAGTGCTAGTTATATGAAAGGAGGGAACCACAAGTGCCAGAATGCCCTGCATGTAGTGCTAGTTTTATGAAAGGAGGGAACCACAAGTGCCAGCATGCCCTGCATGTAGTGCTAGTTATATGAAAGGAGGGGACCACAAGTCCCAGCATGCCCAGATTGTCCTGCAAGTAGTGCTAGTTCTATGAAAGGAGGGAACCACAAGTCCCAGCATGCCCAGATTGTCCTGCAAGTAGTGCTATTCTATTGAAAGGAGGAACCACAAGTGCCAGCATGCCCAGATGGCTCCTTGCAGGTGCCTAGTTCTATAAAGAGGAACCACAAGTCCCAGCATGCCCAGATTGTCCTGCAAGTAGTGCTAGTTCTATGAAAGGAGGGAACCACAAGTGCCAGCATGCCCAGATTGTCCTGCAAGTAGTGCTAGTTCTATGAAAGGAGGGAACCACAAGTGCCAGCATGCCCAGATTGTCCTGCAAGTAGTGCTAGTTCTATGAAAGGAAGGAACCACAAGTGCCAGCATGCCCAGATTGTCCTGCATGTAGTGCTAGTTATATGAAAGGAGGGAACTATAAGTCCCAGCATGCCCAGATTGTCCTGCACATATAACAAGTTATATAAAAGTAGGGAACCACAAGTGCCAGCATGCTCAGATTGCCCTGCATGTAGTGCTAGTTTTATGAAAGGAGGGAACTACAAGTGCCAGCAGGCCCGGATTGCCCTGCATGTAGTGCTAGTTTTATGAAAGGAGGGAACTACAAGTGCCAGCATGACCAGATTGTCCTGCACATATTGCTAGTTATATGAAAGTAGGGAACCACAAGTCCCAGCACGCCAAGATCGCCCTGCAGACATTACTATCTGTATAAAAGTATGAGACTACAAGTCCCAGCATGCCCGCATGGCTTTGCAGGTAACACTAGGTCTATAAAAAGAAGGAACCACAAGTGCCAGCATGCCCAGATTGCCCTACAGGTAGTACTAGTTATATGAAATGAGAGAACTACAAGTCTCAGCATGCCCAGACTGCAGATAATGTCATTTCAAGTGCAAGGACTGTTTCCACCAACTGAACTACAACTCCCAGCATTCCCAACCTACAGAAGTGAACGATCAGGGGCCTATAACAGGAGGGAACTACAACTCCCAGCAGGTTGACTGTGCATAAGCAGTACATACAGCAGCTCACTCACTGGGCGCAGAGCCATGGCCCGAGCATACATCCCCCGGAGAGCCCGTGCCCATCCGCCGCGCTCCCCGCCGCACACTCACCTGATCAGCCGCACATCACCCCCTCACATATTTCCATAACACAGAGGCACAACCAGGAAGAACTCTGCAAGTGCTCAGTCTGCTAAGGGGCGTCCGCAGTGACGAAGCGCTCACTACCTAGCGGCCGAACGGATCATACCATTACAAACACCCCTCTCCTGCTGAATGGGTAGAACCGTAGCGTCATCGGAACAGACCATTCCGTAATCATAGGGGCTTATGTGTATAGTAAAATTTGTACGGTCCGGATTCTCAGCGGGAGTTAGTCCTAATCCCCCCCTTTTACTGTACATGGATAGAATATTCTGAAGTCAATCCGGGCTCGCTGCTGATTGGCTGGAAGCTGCCGGCTTCAATTGTCATAATCCTGAGTCCGATTTACTGGAGACGGGTTACAGGGAGTGACGTCATCAGAGGCTCATTATAACCTTATTATCTGCACAGACCATACACTATATGGTTCATATACAGTGAAGGAAATCATTATTTGATCCCTTGCTGATTTTGTAAATTTGCCCACTGACAAAGACGTGAACAGTCTCTAATTTTAAGGGTAGGTTAATTTTAATATTGACAGAATATCCAAAATAAAATCCATATTGTATAAATTATATCAATGTATTTGCATTTTGCAGTGAGAAATAAGTATTTGATTCCTCTAGCAAACAAGACTTAACACTTGGTGGCAAAACCCTTGTTGGTAAGCACAGCAGTCAGACTTTTTTTGTAGTGGATGATGAGGTTTGCACACATGGCAGGAGGAATTTTGGTCCACTCCTCTTTGCAGATCATCTCTAAATCATTAAAATTTTGAGGCTGTCCTTGGCAACTCAGAGCTTCAACTCCCTCCATAAGTTTTCTATGGGGTTAAGATCTGGAGACTGGCTAGGCCACTCCATAACCTTAATGTGCTTCTTTTTGAGCCACTCCTTTGTTGCCTTGGCTGTATGTTTTGGGTCCTTGTCTTGCTGGAAGACCCAGCCACGACCCATTTTTAATGTCCTGGCGGAGGGAAGGAGGTTGAACTTTACGGTACATGGCTCCATCCATTCTCCCATTGATGCGGTGAAACAGTCCTGTGCCCTTCGCAGAGAAACACCCCCAAAACATAATGTTTCCACCTCCATGCTTAACAGTGGGGACGGTGTGTTTTGGGTCATAGGCAGCATTTCTCTTCCTCAATTTTTGTCTCCTGACCACAGCACCTTCTCCCAGTCACTCACAAAATCATCCAGGTGTTCATTGGCAAGCTTTAGACGGTCCTGCACATGCGCCTTCTTGAGCAGGGGGACCTTGCGGGCACTGCAGGATTTTAAACCATTACGGTGTAATGTGTTACCAATGGTTTTCTTGGTGACTGTGGTCTCAGCTGCCTTGAGATCATTAACAAGTTCCCCCATGTAGTTTTCCTCATGATCAAGGATACCGCACAAGGTGAGATTTTGTATGGCGCCCCAGATCGATGTCGATTGACAGTCATTTTGTATTTCTTCCATCTTCTCACTATTGCACCAACAGTTGTCTCCTTCTCACCAGGTTTACTTAGGGTTTTTTGGAGCCCATTCCAGCTTTGTGCAGGTCTATGATCTTGTCCCTGACATCCTTAGAAAGGTCTTTGGTCCTGCCCATGTTGTAGAGGTTAGAGTCTGACTGATTACTTGAGTCCGTGCACAGGAGTCTTTGATAAGACAGCTCCCTTTAAGGCTATGTTCACACAGCTTAATTGCGGGACGTATTTCGCCCTGCAATTATGCCGTGTGTACGGGGGTGGGGCCGTCAGCCCCCATAGACATGCGTTATTCTCGGCGCGTATACGCAGTGAATAAATAACATGTCACTTTCTCCCCGCTCGCCGTATTGTGCGAGCAGGGAAAGGAGACGGAATCCATAGTAATCCATGAGAACTGTGGATTACCGTAATGACTGGGGCGTATTTCAGCGCGTAATTCGCTCAATACGGCGCAAATTACGGGCTGAAAAACGTCCCCGAATAAGCCGTGTGAACATAGCCTTATGCAGGTAACAAATTGATTAGGAGCTGGTCTGTAGGAACCAGAACTGTTAATGGTTGGTAGGGGATCAAATACTTATTTCTCTCAACAAAATATAAATAAATTTATACAATGTGATTTTCTGGATTTTATTTTGGATATTCTATCTCCATGTTAAAATTAACCTACCCTTAAATTATAGACTGTTCACGTCTTTGACAGTGGGAAAACTTACGCAATCAGCAAAGGATCAAATAATTATTTCCTTCACTGTACCTTACACAGTGATCCTAACATGTCCTTAATAATAGTGATGTCTATGGTACTAAAACTGATTGCTTGCAAACTTATGAAAATATTGTTCCTACAGGATGAGGTGAGAATGTAATAGAGGTACAGAAGCTGAATTCTTTGATATGATAAGGGAGAGAAGCTGAGCTCTGTGATATATAGGGTTATATGATAGAGGGAGAGAAGCTGAGCTCTGTGATATATAGGGTTAGAGGAGAGGGAAACTGAGCTCTGTGATATATAGGGTTATATGATAGAGGGAGAGAAGCTGAGCTCTGTGATATATAGGGTTATATGATAGAGGAGAGAAGCTGAGCTCTGTGATATATAGGGCTATATGATGAGGGAAAGAAGCTGAGCTCTGTGATATATAGGGTTATATGATAGAGGAGAGGAAGCTGAGCTCTGGGGGATATATAGGGTTATATGATAGAGGAAGAAGCTGAGCTCTGTGATAAATAGGGTTATATGATAGAGGAGGAAGCTGAGCTCTGTGATATATAGGTTGTTTGATAAGGGAGAGAAGCTGAGCTCAGTGATTTTATAGGGTTATATGATAGAGGAGAGAAGCTGAGCTCTGTGAAAATAGGGTTATATATAGAGGAGAGAAGCTGAGCTCTGTGATATATAGGTTTATATGATAGAGGGAGAGAAGCTGAGCTCGGATATATATGGGAATATGATAGCGGAGAGGAGCTGAGCTCTGTGATATATAGGGTTATATGATAGAGGGAGAGAAGCTGAGCTCTGTGATATATAGGGTATATGATAGAAGAGAGAAGCTGAGCTCTATGATATAATAGGATTATATGATAGAGGAGAGAAGCTGAGCTCTGTGATATATAGGGTTATATGATAGAGGGAACAAGCTGAGCTCTGTGATATAAAAGGGTTATATGATAGAGGAGAGAAGCTGAGCTCTGTGATATATAGGGTTATATGATAGTGGAGAGAATGCTGAGCTCGTGATATATAGGGTTATATGATTTGAAGAGAGAAACTGAGGGATTGTGATATATTGGGTTATATATAGAGGGAGAGAAGCTGAGCCACTGATATTAGGGTTATATGATAGAGGAGAGAAGCTGAGCTCTGTGATATATAGGGTTATATGATAGAGGAGAGGAGCTGAGCTCTGTGATATATAGGGTAATATGATAGAAGAGAGAAGCTGAGCATTGTGATATATAGGGTTATATGATACAGGGAGAGAAGCTGAGCTCTGTGATATAAAGGGTTATATGATAGAAGAGAGAAGCTGAGCATTTTTGATTTTATAGGGTTATATGATAGAGGGAGAGAAGCTGAGCACTGATATATAGGGTATTTGTGATAGAGGGAAGAAGCTGAGCTCTGTGATGTATAGAGTTATATGATAGAGAGGAGCTGAGCTCAGTGATATATAGGGTTATATGATAGAGAGGAGCTGAGCTCTGTGAATAATAGGGTTATATGATAGAGGAGAGGAGCTGAGCTCTGTGATATATCGAGTTATATGATAGAGGAGAGGAGCTGAGCTCTGTGATATATAGGGTTATATGATAGATGTGAGAAGCAGAGAGATGTGATATATAGGGTTGTATGAGAGAGGGAGAGAAGCTGAGCACTGATATATAGGGTTATGTGATAGAGGAGAGAAGCTGAGCTCTGTGATATATAGGGTTATATGATAGAGGAGAGGAGCTGAGCTCTGTGATATATAGGGAAATATGATAGAAGAGAGAAGCTGAGCATTGTGATATATAGGGTTATATGATACAGGGAGAGAAGCTGAGCTCTGTGATATATAGGGTTATATGATAGAAGAGAGAAGCTGAGCAATGTGATATATAGGGTTATATGATAGAGGGAGAGAAGCTGAGCACTGATATATAGGGTTATGTGATAGAGGAGAGAAGCTGAGCTCTGTGATATATAGGGTTATATGATAGAGGAGCTGAGCTCTGTGATATATAGGGTTATATGATAGAGAGGAGCTGAGCTCTGTGATATATAGGGTTATATGATAGAGGAGAGGAGCTGAGCTCTGTGATATATAGAGTTATATGATAGAGGAGAGGAGCTGAGCTCTGTGATATATAGGGTTATATGATAGAGGAGAGAAGCTGAGCTCTGTGATATATAGGGTTATATGATAGAGGAGAGGAGCTGAGCTCTGTGATATATAGGGTTATATGATAGAGGAGAGAAGCTTAGCTCTGTGACATATAGGGTTATATGATAGAGGAGAGAAGCTGAGCTCTGTGATATATAGGGTTATGTGACTGAGGAGAGGAGCTGAGCTCTGTGATATATAAAGGGTTATATGATAGAGGAGAGAAGCTAAGCTCTGTGATTTTATAGGGTTTTTATGATAGAGGAGAGGAGCTGAGCTCTGTGATATTAGGATTATTTGATAGAGGAGAGAAGCTGAGCTCTTGTGATATATAGGGTTTAATGATAAAAGGGGGAGAAGCTGAGCTTTGTGAATATAGGGTTATATTGATAGAGGAGAGAAGCTGAGCTCTGTGATATTGTAGGGTTATATGATAGAGGAGAGAAGCTGAGCTTTGTGATATTAGGTTATATGATAGAGGAGAGAAGCTGAGCTCTGTGATATATGTAGGGTTATATGATAAAAGGAGAGGAGCTGAACTCTGTGATATATAGGGGTTTTATGATGAGGGAGAGAAGCTGAGCTCTGTTGTACATAGGTTTATATGATAGAGGAGAGAAGCTGAGCTCTGTTATATTTAGGGTTATATGATAGAGGAGAGAAGCTGAGCTCTGTAATATATAGGGTTATATGATAGAGGAGAGAAGCTGAGCTCTGTGATATATAGGGTTATATGATAGAGGGAGAGGAGCTGGGCTCTGTGATATATAGGGTTAAATGATAAAGGAGAGAAAGCTGAGCTCTGTGATATATAGGGGGTTTTATGATAGAGGAGAGAAGCTGAGCTCTGTATATATAGAGTTATATGATAGAGGAGAGGGGGCTGAAACTCTGTGATATATAGGGTTATATGATAGAGGAAGAAAACTGAGCTCTGTGATTATGTAGGGTTATATGATAGAGGAGAGAAGCTGAGCTCTTTGATATATGGGTTATATGATAGAGGGAGAGGAGCTGAAACTCTGTGAATATATAGGGTTAAATGATAAAGGAGAGAAACTGAGTTCTGTGATATATAGGGTTATATGATAGAGGAGAGAAGCTGAGCTCTGTGATATCTAGGGTTATATGATAGAGGGGAGGAGCTGAGCTCTGTGATATATAGGGTTATATGATAGAGGAGAGAAGCTGAGCTCTGCAATATATAGGGCTTTATGATAGAGGGAGAGAAGCTGAGCTCTGTGATATACAGTTTTAAATATGATAAGGAGAGAAGCTGAGCTCTGTGATATATAGGGTTATATGATAGAGGAGCTGAGCTCTGTGATATATAGGGTTATATATATCTATCTACAAGGATAACCTTGTATAGGATCCTTTCAGCGCTTGCAGATCCAATTAATATCCTTCCCAATGGGGACACAATATAAAAGCCTTGTATTACCAAATTGGTTTTATTTAAAAAAATTTTTTAAAAAGCTTTAAAACATGTGCATATACAAATAATCTCTCTACGCGTGTCGCACGACTCTAACGAGCTTCATCCGGAGTTGTACAATCAATAAAATCCCCACCTATTTATACCAATATACATTAAAAACAAACAATATGTAGCACGCCCCTCACCTAGATTACCTCTTCAGTATTCACCGGTTCCCGGATTCCGTACCGGAAGCTGACATGATTTTACATTACTTCCGCCCTTACTATTCTAACCGAGCACTAGCACTTATTGCGCATGCTCTATGCCCACGAAACCTCCGTATCTCAAACTGACATAGTTTCTCAATTTCGGGATTTTTTTTTATCTAGTTTATAACCCTCCTGTACTTCGTTTAAGCCGAACGGGCTTAATGTATTCAGCTTAAAGATCCAAAATGTTTCTTTATTAGTCAATACCTGTAACCTATTGGGTGTGTGGATTCTGGGACAAAATCTATGGGTTGTACTGAAATTTTATAGTTGCCATCCCCATGCACTTCTTCAATATGTCTGGGCAAACTATATAATTTGCTTTTTCTTCTTATATTGAACCTGTGGTTATTCATTCTCTGTGAGAGTTTCGTGGTGGTTCTGCCCACATATTGTTTCCCGCAGTCACAGTTTATTAGGTAAATTACAAAACAAGAACTGCAGGACAATCCATGTCTAATCTTAAAACTTTCTTGTGTGGTGGTAGAGCTGAAAGAATCCCCTTCCTTTAACATACCACAGCATTTGCAAAGGGGGAATTTACAAGAGACCACTCCTTTTGGTTCAGATTCTAATGATTCCTGTCGTTTGAACTCTTTCGGATATTTCTGTCTTGAGGGGGCCAGACTATTTTTTAGGGTGGCTGCCCTACGATAGATCATCTTGGGATATTTAGTCAGGTGGGGTTTTAGAACAGGATCTGACATCAGGATATTCCAGTGTTTTGCCAGAATTTGCTGTATATCTTTAAATTGGGAAAAAAAGTGGTGATGAAAACAAGTATTGAACTGTATTTCAATTTTTTGTTTTTTTCTTTAGGGTCTATACTCTCCATCTGTGTCAAAATTTAGTGCTTTTTTATTTGCTTCCTGCACTAATTCAGATGGGTAACCTTTTTGCATAAAACGATCCACAAGAGTTTTTGCTTGATCTTTGTATACTAGATCGGAGGTGCAGTTTTTACGCACTCTCCGAAACTGCCCAAAAGGCACGTTGCGAATCCATTTCCCAAATGGTTAAATTAAAGTGCACATAGTTATTAGAATCTACCCAAATTTTAAAAAAAATTTTAGATGATATTTTGCCTCCTTCAATATATAGATCCAAATCTAAAAACTGTACTTCCTTGTTATTAATATTCATACTAAAATAAATACCCCAAGAGTTAAAATTTAAATAACTTAAATTTTTTTTGGCATCTTCCACTGTTCCCTGCCAGATAAAAATTAAGTCATCAATAAAACGTTTAAAATACATGATATTGGATCTGAAATTATTGGATTCTGAATAAAAAAATTTTTTTTCCCAAATAACCCTTTAAAAAGGGTTTGGCCCGCGAGGGCAAACCCTTGGGCCCCCCCTCGCTGTGCCCAAAACCCCGATGTAAAAAAATCTCGCCATACATGAAAAAAATTTTTTTTTTAAAATAACCCTTTTTAAACCCTCCAGAAAAAAACTTTTTTTTGGGGACAAATTTGAAAATTAAATCATAAAGTTTTCAAAAAACATTTCCACTGTTTTAATTTCCCCAGGGGAGTTTTTCAATTTTTGAAAACAACGTTTTTTATATCCATTTTTAATAAAAGTATATTTTTTTTTTCCTTTTCATTTCCCCACTATTTCCAAAACACTTGTCTAAAAAAAAAATCTTTTTAGGGGCTTTTTTTAAATTTTTAACATAGGGCTGAAAACATAAAATCTAATTTTTTGGAAACAGATTAGAAAAAGGGGGAATTTTTTATGCCTGATATTTAGGGGGCCTACCTGGGGGATTCTCAAAATTTTCCCTTTATGCATTTTGGGGGTAAGGGGTTAAAAAAAATGGAGTAAATGGGTTCTTTAAAAACAAAGCATTTTTTTTTTTTTAAACATTAATTTCCCCCCCCTTTTTTCCAGTTTGGTGTTTTAAAAAATTTTAAAAAATAACTTTTGTGATGAAAAAATAAAAATTTTTTTTCCTATTTATTTTAAAAAATAAAAAGTTTTCAGGGTGACATTTTGAAAGAAAATCAACAAATGGAAAAATTGCTGAGGGGGGAAAAATATGGAGAAAATTTGAACCCAATTTTTTACCTACCCCCTTGTGTTAATATTCATTTGAGGAGACAAATTTAATATCGGGAAAAAAATTCCCCTTTTTTCTAACCCTGCCCAAATTTTTCAAATTTTATTTTTTTGGGCAGCCATATTTTAAAATTTTTAAAAAGACCCAAACCTAAAAGATTCAGATAATGATTGGGAGAAATAGTGGGGAACAAAAGGGAAAGTTTACATTTCTTTTTTATTAAAAAGGGAAATATAACACCCGTTGTTTTCCCAAAATTTGAACACCCCCCGGGGGAAAATTAAAGCAGGGGGAAATGTATTGAAAAATGATGATAAGTTCCCCTTTTTTCCAAAAAAAAGATTTTTTGGAGGGGTTTAAGGATTATTTTTAAAAAAATTTTTTCAGGGTATGGCGAAAAAATTTTTCCCAAACAGAAAAGGTTGGCACCAGGATGGGGACCCAAGGTTGCCCCATCGCTGGCCAACCTTTTGAGGTTTTTCATTTAGTAAAATATTTTTATTCAAAATCCAATAATTTCAGACCCCAATTTTGGTTTTTAAAAACGTTTTATTGAAAAATTTAAAATTTTTTTTCTGGCGGGGAAACGGGGAAAGATCCAAAAAAATTTAAGTTTTTTAAAATTTTTAATTTTGGGGTTTTTCCTTTTTAGTATGAAATATTAAAAAACAAGGAATTACATTTTTTTAGATTTGGATCTATAAAATTGAAGAGGAAAAATTTTTCATCTAAAAATTTTTTTTTAAATTTGGGGTAAGTTCTAATAAACTATGTGAAATTTAAATTAGAAAAACCTTTTGGGGGAAATGGTTTCCCGAAACGGCCCTTTTGGGAAATTTTTTCGGAAAAGGCGTAAAAACTGCCCCCTTCCGTTCTGGGTAATAAAAAGTTTAAAGAAAAAACTCTTGGGGATGGTTTTTTTCAAAAAGGTTACCCATTGAATTAGTGCGGAAAGGGAAAATTTAAAAAAAGCACTAAATATGACACAGAGGGAGTTTTAAAGTCCCCAAAAGAAAAAAA
>JAODAL010054935.1:0-24303 GCA_025379985.1 Phyllomedusa bahiana | reverse complement strand
GTGCAGTTCAAAAGCACCGGCGGTGTGGCACGACGCTTACAATGTAGAGTCTCCCCGCTATCCCCAGACATATACACATAAAACAGATCCCTCAATGCGACCGGTTGATAAAAAACGTGCTAAAACAACCCCCATAAATGCCCATTCAGGAGGCTTTTTGGGATAAACACCTAGGGCCTAAACCAAATTTTTCCTAATAGACTAAAAGGCCTCAACATCCTGTTTTGTTGGGTGCACGCTTTCTTTGACCCGGGATACCTTTTCGAGGCCGGCAATTGCTGTCGGGGGTGATGATCCCTTTGTTGAAGTCGCATCCAAGTTGTCGCTTCTCTCATCCTCAATTTCTTTTTTTCCTTCATGCGCACATTTTACATTCTCTCCTTTGGGGTTCTCACATTTTTGACCCCCAAACGGAGAAGGAAAGCTCAGTCAATCTTCCAGCCAGCATTGTTCCCTCCGCCTTCCTTTGTTTTTTTTTATTTTTTCCCAAGAAAATGGCCGCGCTCACCCCCTCCTTCAATGTCTTAGTCACATGTCTCTTTTCATGCCAGTTTCCCAAGACAGTGGAAATCTTGGGGCCAAAACCAAAATGAAACAGAATGCTTTAAAATAATAAGCCCCAAAATATGATTTACGAGTAAATAAAACGGCTGTTCCACTATCCCACACTTGTGTGAAAAAATAATAACTATTTACAAGTCCAGTATTCCCAAGGCTTCCCTTTGCCTTCCATTCGAACCTGCCCCCTCTCATTTTCCCCCGGAATGAAAGTAAATCCTTCCTGCCCCAAACCCGTGGCAGAACCTCCCCGCAGCTTCTCTTGGAGAACCCCGATTTTCTACATTCTCTTATATAAGAAACTCCCCTGTGGCAGCTAACCCCCCTTCTGCCAACAGGTTTTTGCTCCCTATTGGGTGAGGGTTATGACGTGGTTACCAGGCAGACACAACTGGGGGAAAGGAAAATTGGTAACCCTTACTTTACTCGGGCCCGGGTTTCCCAGGGGCGGGCGGGGGCGGGGGGTCGCCCGGGCCCGAGGTCCCCAACCCCAGGGGGGGGCCCCCGGGGCCCTCCCGCCCGGAGAGCGCCCCGGGGCTCTGCGCGATGTTTTTTTTAAACAGTCGCGCAGAGCCACAGCTGCGGGAGGGGGCGGGACGGATCGTTCCGTCCTGCCCTCCCCGTTTTACGTCACAGGGGGGCACGCTCTAACCGCGCCCCCTGCGACGCTGCTCCCCCTCGGGGGACTCTGCCCCGGGAGACCCCCCGGGGGTGCGTCAGCGTAAGCGCGGGGGAGTCAGCTGCTTTTAAACCCTTTGAGCTCCCACGCTGACATCCGGGGACCGGGACCCCCGGCCCAGGGGAGTACCCTTTTTTTATTTTATAATTCTTACAGGGCCACCCATGGCTACAAGGGGCACACTGGCTACAAAGGGGCACCTGGCTACAAGGGGGGCACATGGCTAAAAGGGGGGGCACCCCTGGCTACAAGAGGGGCCCCCAGGGCTACAAGAGGGGCAACGGGGCTAAAAGGGGGGGCATCCTGGTTTACAAGGGGGGCACACTGGCTAAAAAGGGGGCACCCCTGGCTACAAGGGGGGCACACTGGTTTCAAGGGGGCATCCTGGCTACAAGGGGGGCACCTGGTAAAAAGGGGGGCCCCACCCGGGGCCTCCCTTTGGGGGGAAACCCTGGTTTAAAAATGGGGGCATCCTGGCTACAAGGGGGGCACACGGGCAAAAGGGGGCCTTTTTTGGCTAAAAGGGGGGGCACACTGGCTAAAAAGGGGGGAACACTTGGCTAAAAGGGGGGTTTCCTTTGGCACAAGGGGGCACCCTGGCTACAAGGGAGGGCACACGGGCTACAAAGGGGCATCCTGGCTACAAGGGGGGGCACACTGGCTACAATGGGGGCACACGGGCTACAAGGGGGCCACGGGCACAAGGGGGGAAATTCACTGGCTACAAGGGAGGAAATCACGGCTCGGGGGGGCAAAAGGGGGTCAAGGGGGAACACTGGCTAAAAAGGGGGGCATCAGGGCTCCCAAGGGGGGCACACGGGTTTTAAAAAGGGGGGCACCTTGCTACAATGGGGCAAACGGGGGGTTAAAAGGGGGGCCACCCTGGCTACAAGGGGGGACCGGGGTACAATGGGGGCACACTTTAGAAGGGGGGCATAAAATGGTACAAGGGGGGTTCCTGGTTTACAATGGGTCATCCTGGCTACAATGGGGGGCACCCTGGCTAAAATGGGGCATCCTGGCTGCAAGGGGGCATCATGGTATAATGGGGGAACACGGGTTTAAAGGGGGGGGCCCTTCTTGGGCTACAGGGGGTTGGGGGCTAAATGGCAAAAAGGGGGGATCACTGGCTAGAAGGGGTCATAACTGGCTAAAAGGGGGGGCATCTACTGGCTACAGGGGGCATTTTAAGGGCTACGGGGGGCACCCAACCTGGCAAAAAAGGGGGCACCTAGCAAACAAGGGGGGCCTTATTGGTTTCCAAGGGGGCATCTTGGTTTACAAGGGGGCTTTAAATGGTTTTCGGGGGAATTTTACTGGCTAAAGGGGGGCATCACTGGCTACAGGGGGCATCAAATGAAAAACGGGGGCATCTATTTGGCACGGGGGGCATCTTTTGGGCTAAAGGGGGGGCAACCAAGCTACAAGGGGGGGCATTTGGTACGGGGGGCACCCAACTGGTTACGGGGGGATTACTAATAACAGGGGCATCAACTGGCTTCAGGGGGGCATCAACTGGCTACAGGGGGGAAATCAAGGGCCTTACAGGGGGTATCACTGGTAAGGGGGCTCCCCTACCGGGGTTTTTGGGGGGTACTACCGGTATAGGGGGCTACTCAGGGGCTAAGGGCAATTACATGGAAACCAATATGAGTTTGCTTTTGATGGGTAGTTTGTATAAAATTTTAGGAATTGTTTATAAAGGGGGAAAGTCTTAAGTTATTTGTTTTGTAAATTTTACATGAAGGTGGGGAGTAGTCTTAAATGGCGTCGGGGAAAATTTTGGAGGAGAAGAAGGGGAAGAAAAGAGAACAACTCTTTCAGAGACTCTCCTGTGGGTCACTAGATAAAAACTTTACGTAACCCTTTTAAATATTTGTGCAGGGGCCGGGTTTTTCAGGGGGAATAAAACCACTGTATGCTGGTAATATTGGTTGAATTTAAAAATGGTTTGTATTCAGTAATGGTAAAGTTTGTTTTAATTCAGTAACGGTGTGCGGGGATATTTTTGGTACGGTTTGCGGGAAATTTGGTTTTACAATTTGGGGGATAGGGTGGTAAATTGGTGTGGTAGTTTTTATTGGGTTTATTTGTGTGCTGGTGATATTTGGCTTAGGGGTTTTGGGGAAATTCGGGGGTTGGTGAAAGCAGTTTTATTTGGAAAAACTTTTATGACAAATTATTTAGAAAGTTTTATAGGGTTCCCAAAATTGGGGTTTTAAAAAGCTTTCTGTATATTTTAGATTTGGTTGATGGTGATGCACTGTGTTTCATTTGGCACATTATGTTCCCATGGGGGGGAGGGGGGGGGCGAAAAATTTCTTTCCCCTCGCCCTGAGTGAAATTTAGCCTGGGAAAACCCCCTTTAAGTTACTGAAAGGAAAATTTACTATTATTTGCTATCCCTTTAGATACACAATACAATTTACACTATTTTCCCTTTGCAAAGGGAAAATATTTTACCCTTGGCACATTTTAATTTTTCCCCCGCTCTTTAATCGGAAAAATTCCTTGGATTCCCAACTTTCAAACGCACACATACACCAAAATTATGCAGTGAAAATTAACCATTTTTTATAATCGTGCAAAAAAACAAATTTTAGAAAAAATGAAAAAATTTGTATTAACCAAATGGGGTAAGGTTAAAGCGCCCCTTTTTTATCAAACCCCCTTGGGGCCCCCATCACATTTTTTCCCCAAAAACCCCTTTTTTGGGTGAATTTAAACTTAGGGAAAATTTTTTCGCTTTCCTTCTGAGCCGTCCCCCTTGGTTTCTTTTTATAAAGGTAAAATCCCCCCCCCCCCGGGGGGTTTGGTTTTCAACAGCCCGGGTTCCCAAGAAGCTTAGGTTTTTGGGGTAGGGCTCCTCCCGGGTTTCCCCCAAAACCCCGGGCCCAGTCTTGTTTTGTTTCTGGCCCCCCGGGGTTCCCACTGAGCTTCCAGAACCCCCTCAGCAGTTTAAATTGGGCCTCTGGGTTTTTAAAAGGCGCGCCCGCGCCCGACTGGGGGGTACTCCGCCCTTTGTGGGTGTGGGTTCGCTCCCAAGGTCCCCCAAACCCCCCGCCACCCCCGGGGTGCATTATCGATACGGGAAAGGGGGGTTAAACTTTTGATGTTTGGGCCCCCGGCCCTGGGGGACCCCCCCGGGGGTTTCCCTCACGGGGCGCCCCCTTATAGCCCTGGCAAAGGCGGCTCTTCCGGCCCCGGGGGCTCCACCCGGACATCCCCCTGCCCTCTTAAACCCATTTTCTTTGTGGGCACGTTGGATGGGGGGGAAGAGTTCCACCCCGGCAGCCCAAGGGCCCTTAGGACCCGGAACTTTGGGGGAAGCTCCCCCCACTCTCCCAGGGTACAAACTGTGAAACCCTTTCTAAAGGCCGAAGATCCGCTTGACGCCCCTCATGTTCACAAACACGCCCTTTCTCGGGTTTTCCCTTTCCTCCAAGAGGGACCCTTTTCCTGAACCCCGGGGAAAAAATTTTTCTATGACCTCCCCGGTGGTCCTCTTCTCGGCCACCCCGAACCGCCAAAAACCTTGGGACGGGTTCATGAACGGGGTACCGGGCCCTTAGTTCCCTTTTGGGCGCTCCAGGTCCCCCGGTATGGGCGGTTTCTCTTCCTGATAGGTTGCCAGGCGGTTTTGCTTAGTTTACAGCCCTTTTTTTTCAATCTCCCCGGGATAGGTTTGCCAGTGGGGTTGTTAAAAGCAACAGACCTGGCTTCACTGCACCCCTAGTGGGGATTTAAAGGAAACTTGCCTCTGAATTAAAAATTTAAAACCCAAAAGAAAAGGACTAAAGGTGAGATAAAATAAATTTTTGAAAATGGGGGAACAACCCCTTTAAGTCCTTCCCTCCTAAAGGGTTTCTGGAAAACAACAAAAAATGCTAGGAGCAAAGATAGGGGGGTTTTGAGGGGCCCTGTAATTTGTCAAAGGGGTTTGGGTTTGGCCCCCTTGCCCCCATCTGCTCTTTGGGCATGGTTTTGGTTTTTTTTTTTATTAAAGGGTGAAAATTTTAATTCGGGTTTTTCACTTTAATTTCCCTCTTCTCTTGTAGTACAGGGAGGCCGGGGGGTGCAAAAAACTTTCTGTTTTGTGCTCTGGTTATTAATCCAACGCTGCGTTCTAATTTTTAAACCCCCCACTGGTTTAAACACAGCGGTTACAAAAAAACCCAATTATGAATGTGGAAGATACCAAACCCCCTTTTCCAGAGAAAACACAAGCCCTTCGCACCCTTTTGAGGTGCTTGTGAAACTCTTTGAAAAAAACATTTTTAAAAATTTCCTCCAAAATTTTCTCCACTTTTGATCCCTTTTTGCGAGGAATAACGAGATTTTCCCCCGGTTCCTTTTTGGTGATTAAAAAATGCCCCATTGCAAAATTTTAAAAATTTTGATTAAAACAAGTCAAAATTTGGTGGAAATTTTTACAATATTTGTTTATTTTAAATGTCAGAAAGCTGAAAAAAACGAAAAAAAAGAAAGGGGTTTTAAAGGAAATTAAAACCTTTCCCACCCTACTTAAATTTAAAGGGAAAAAAAAATCTGCTGATATTAAATAATGGAAATAATGGAAAACGAAAAGCGTTTATCAGATAAGGCGAGCGTCCTGCATGGCCCTTTATCGAAAAATAGTTGGGGATCGGGAAACCCGGCTGAAGTGGAAGAGTACAATGGTTTTGTAAAGTATAAGAGGTGCATGTCCCCTTGGATTTTTAAATGATAGAAGAAAAAACAGGGCCCTGTCTTTCTTTTAAACGGGGCCACACCTGCCCCACGGGGTGTTTTTTGGGTTTATTGCAGTTTTCCCCCCAAAACCTCCCCAATGAGCATCAAACATCAATGGAAAAAAGGGGATATCCCCCTGCTTTTAAGCAACAACCCTATTTAAAAAAATATAGGGCCCCCCCAACCCCCCTTTTCCGAGCTTTGTCTCCCTGGTCTTCTGTTGATTCGTCATTTTTTTTTTTTTTTTTGAAAGGGGAAAATTCTCTGTTGTTGGTGATTGGGTTTAAAAGGGGTTTTTCTCACTAAAAGGGATTGTTTTTTTTTAAATTTTAAAAAAATCTTGCAAAAAAAAGTATTTTTGCGATAGGTGCCCTTTCCATGTCCTCCCTTTTTTCCTAGATATCCCCTCTTGTTTGGGCTGAAAGGGCCCCCAAGGTCGCTAAAAGCTACGGGACCTTTTTCCTTCTCTCCGGGGAATAGGTTTGCCGGGGTGGTTGCTTTTGTACAACCTGTTTGATCCCCCCTGTTTGGTCCCCAGCATTTTTTTTGCTTACCCAACAGACCTTTTTTCTACTGCAGCCTAATAGAAGCCAGTAAACACGCCTCTGAATTTAAATTAAAACCCGAAAACAGGGCTTTAGGGGAGATGGGTTAATGTTTAAGAGTTCCGTGTCTCTACTTAAAAACAAATGTCCGGGGGTTGGGTTTAATCCAAAAGGTGATGTAAAAATTCAGCCAATGAGTGGGGCCCCAAATGGGGACATCCCCCATTCAAAAGTGACGGAATGTGAACCAAAGTCCAGAGAGATGGTGTGCTGGAACCAGGGAACGGGGGGAAGGTGAGTATAAGGTTTTTTTTTTTTTTTTTTTTAATTTACTGGGGCCACAAGAGTTGTTGCTATGATTTTTATAGGAGGTGGGCAATCCTTTTAAACCAGGCACAACCTGTAGAGAAAAGTGGCGCTGCATTTGGAAGAGAGTGGCCATGTTTTTTTCTTATCCCTTTTAAACCCTTTTTTGAAAATAATATACATGAAAAGGTTTGGAATGTGTTTGGGAAGGGCACCATCTGCTTCCCTATACGACGGATAAATGCTGTGTCCCCCAACTAACCCCCCAGCAAAACTTGGGAAACAGAAATGAGGAAAAAAGGGATTTTTTTTTATTTTTTTTTTTTAATTTTTTAAAATGTATGTTTTATATATATATATTTATATATATATATATAAATTTTATATAAAATAATTTTTTTTTTTTTATTTAAAAGTAGTTTTTAAAAACTTTTTAGAGGACTTAAACGTGAAATTGCGTGTCCAATATACTGCAATACTTGGATTGCAGTGTATTGACTTTTTAACAGTTTCACTTGAATGGGTTTGGTCCCAAGGGGCCCAAAGGAAAATTTTTGGGCTAACACTGGGTGTAAATCCAGTGTCAAACCTAAAACTGACTATAACTCTATTCCTAATCCTAACACTATTTTAAAATCTTTTTTTTTATGCCAAACCCCCAAACAAAAAGTTAAAAATTTGGGGTTAGTTTTTTTCCATGGGGAAATCTGTTTTTTTAGAACATGCTTTTTAGGCGATGTCACCCTGGTTAACACAAAATTAAAAACCTTTAAACCCCGTGTTTTTCCCTTTTGGGACACTTTTTAATAAAAAATTGTAACAATATTAAGAGGATTAGTATGGCCCTGGTGCAAAGATGACAAACTTGCAAAGCGTTCCAAAACCCCCTTCCCCCCAAAATAAAAAAGTAGCACCAAAAAAACTTTTGGTTTTTTTTTTGGGTGGAAACCCCCAGGGTAATTTTTCCCCTGGTGGCCCTCAGGATAATTTCCTCTAGTGGGCTCTCAAAAAAAATTTCCTCTGGTGGCCCCCTTTTTGAAAAAATTTCCCCCTGATTGGGGATCAGAAAAATTTTCCCCTGGGGGCTCTCAGAAAATTTCCCCCGGTGGGTCCAGAAAAATTTCCTCTGAAAGGGGCACAAATTTTAATTTTTCCCCTGGTGGCTCTCGAATTTTTTCCTCTGATGGGGCATCAAGGAAAAAAATTTTCCCCTGGTTTGGGTCTCAGAAAAATTTTCCCCGTGGTGGGCCCCCGGAATAATTTTCTCTGGGTGGCGTGCAGTGCACAAAGGGCCCCGGAGGGGGGTAGGGGGGGTCGGGCTTTTTCCGCGATGAGCGGAGAAAAAAAACCTCCCCCTTCAATTCACAAGCAAAACCCGTTTTAAAAAAAAAGGGCCGGGAAAAACCCTTGCAGTGGGGAATGCCCTTTTTAGAATAATTTCCCCTGGTGGCCCCCTTTGAATAATTTTTCCTTCTGGTAAACCCTTTAATAATTTCCTCTGGTTTGGGTCAGAAATTTCCTCTTGGGGGGCCCTTAGAATAATTTCCCCCTGGGGGGGCCCCTTTTAATAATTTTTTCCTTTTGGTAGCCCTTTGAATAATTTCCCCTGGTGGCTCTTGAATAATTTCCTCTGGTTTGGGCCCCCAGAATTTTTTTTTTTTTGGTGGCCTTGGGAAACGGCGGGGGGGAGTGGATCCGTGGACCACCCCAAAACCCATATAGTTTTTAAACCAGCCAAAGGGAAACAGAAACTAAAATAGCCCCCCGGTTTTCAACCAGAGCCCGCCCCAAAGTGGGAAGGGCTTGCTGCGGGGGTGAGGGGTAAAGGTCGTCCCCCCCTTGGACCTGCTTTTCGATGGTGGTGAGGTGCAGTGTGGGGACCGAATCGTAGTCCCAGAATCGATCGTGGGCTGGCAGAAGGTCAGGGCAGGGCCCGGGAATGGGTTCCCCGGTCCCTTTGACAAGGGAGGAAGGTCAGGAAAGGCGGGGAGGGGTTTTGGAGTCGGAAAACGTTGCGAGAGGTCTGGGGACAAGGGGAAAGGGCAGGGAAAACATTAGGAAAAACTTTTCAAAAGGGACGAGGCAACCTTAGATCCAGCAAGGAGTGATTGTGGATTGTGACCCTTTAAAAAGGGGAAAGCCTGGCAATTAGCCAATTTTTCGGGGCCCCTGGCCCCTTTTTAAAACCCCGGAACGAAACGCGTGGCCCCGCCTTAGGAAACCCGGGGGCACTCCCGGGCCCGGGGGGATGGGGGGACGACACAGGAGCGGGGGCGGTGATTTCCCCGGCGGGGGCGGGGCCCCCGGCTGTCCCGGCGGGCCCGCGGCGGCACCGACCCCGGGGGGGCGGGGCCCCCGGGGCCAAAGGGCGGGGCAGGCCTTGACAGTACCCCCCCAAATTTTTGGGCCCCCCCCTCTTTTTAGGGTGAAGGAACTTTTTGGATCAGGGTCTCGGTTCAGGTTTTTGGACTCCGGGTTCCCAGGACCTTTTCTTCCCGGGGGCCCAAACCCCCCCAATCTCAAGAAGAATCGCTTACCCCCGACGATCTTCTTTTCCTTTAAAATGTCCTTTTACTTCGAAACATCAGGGGATTCTAAAAACCGGGGACCCGGGGGAGCCTCCCCCTGGGAGAAGGGTTTTAGGACCAGAGGCTTTTGGAGGGGGGTTTTGAAAGACGTTAGGAACCCGGGGGAATGGAGGCAGGGGGAGTTTATAGGACACCCGGGTTTTAAATTTTTTGCATATTCTGAAAGGGGCCCAAAAAACCGCGGCCCAAAATTTTTTTGCTGGGGATCTTTAGGGGATATTTTATTTAGAAAAAGAGCCACACTTTAACTCCTGGGAGGAACGTTGGGGAAAGGTTTTTCTTTCCCCTTGGGTCTTTTTTGCGGGGCTGAAAAACCTGGGGTAAGGGTTGTCGGGGTTTCCCGCCAAATGACCCTGATTTCCTGAAACCCGGGTTTTTCCCTGGGGGGGAACCCCGGAGGGCCCGGAAAACCCCCCGGGGGGGGGAGGGGGGGGCAGGGGGACGGGCCTTTGAAACCCCCAAAAATCGGGGGGAACGGCCAGTTGGTTTTGGGGTCCCATGATTAATGAGAAAAAAGGGGCCCCAAAGGGAGCAATTCGGAAAAGTTGTCCGAAGTGGACACAAATTCCGGGAGGGGAAAATTCCCCAAATTTGGGGGTTTAAACCCCCTCCAACCCCCCCCTTTGTTTTTGGGGAAAATTTGCAGAAAAGAAATCCAGCTTGATTTGGGAAAAGGGAAACATAGGGCAAGGGGGCCGGGAAATTAAGACAAATTGGACACCTCTGGGCGGGACGTTTTTGGGCGGTAAACCATTTCAGGGTTTAAAGATGTGATGGAAAAAGTGTTTCCCCCCAATTTTTTGGAGGGAGAAGGGAGACCAGGAAGCGGCACCAAAATGGGACATCTTTGAAAAAACGGGCAGGACCACCCAGATGCCACCCCCGAAAAATTTTCCCAAAAAAAAAAAAAAAAAAAAAAAAAAAAAAAGAAAAAGGGGGAAGGTTTCCCCTGATAAAAATCCATGCCTATGTGGGGTCCATGGAGGGTTTTGGAACAGGAAAAGGGACCCCCGAGACCAACGGGCCTGGGCGAGGGGCCTTGTTTTGGGCACAAAGTGGTGCAGGAGGGGAACGAAAATCTTGACGTCCCTTGGGGCAAGGGGTTTGGGCCCCCAGTTGTGTCGTGAGATGTGAAAGTAGGGTTTTCCGTTTTCGCCGGGGGGGGCCCGGCCGAAAATAAAATATGCCCCCAACCCAAAAATCCTCCTCCTGAGCCGGGGCGCACGTAGGTTCTGCCCGGTAGGGGAAAGTTTCGGTTTTTTTCCAAAAGGAAACCCCCCCCCGGGGGCGGCCACGGGTGCCCCCTTTCCGGGGTGAGGAAGGGGGGAAAAGGGCCTTTGGGCCAAATGGGTCCTTTTGAAAATTTTCCCCTGGGGGGCCCCTTAGAAAATTTCCTCTGGTGGCCCTTGAATAATTTCCTCTGGGGGCTCTTGAAAATTTTTTCTGGGGGCTTTTTAGAAAAAATTTCCTTTGGGGGGCGCTCAGGATAATTTCCCCTGGGGGGCCCTCCGGGAAAAATTTTCTGGGGGGCCCTTAAAAAATTTTTTCCCCTGGGGGCGCTCAGGTTTAAATTTTCCCCTTTGGGGGCTCTTAAAATAATTTTTCCCCTGGGGGCGCTCGGATAATTTTCCCCTGGTGGCCCTGGGAAAAATTTTTCCCCTGGTGGCTCTTTTGAAAAAATTTCCTTGGTGGCGCTCAGGATAATTTCCTTGG
The DNA here is from genome assembly GCA_025379985.1 of Phyllomedusa bahiana. Classification (NCBI taxonomy): domain Eukaryota; kingdom Metazoa; phylum Chordata; class Amphibia; order Anura; family Hylidae; genus Phyllomedusa; species Phyllomedusa bahiana. Next base: position 13,183 of record JAODAL010054935.1, on the reverse strand, counting down.
TGGGTCCCAGAATGATTTTCTTGGTGGGACCCTCCCGAATAAATTTTCCCCCTGGTGGGGCCCCCAGAATAATTTTCCTCTGGTGGCTCTTAAATAATTTCCTCGGGGGAAAATCCTTTGAATAATTTCCTCTGGGGATTTTTAGAATAATTTCCTCTGGGGGCCCTCAGAAAAAATTTCCTCTGGTGGCTCTTAGAATAAAATTTTCCCCCGGTGACTCTTGGAAAAATTTTTCCCCCTGGTGGCTCTTAAATAAAATTTTTTTCTTGGGGGCCTCAGGATAAATTTTTCCTCTGGTGGGGGCCCCAGAAATTAAATTTCCCCTGGGGGCGCTCAAAGGGTAAATTTCCTCTGGTGGGTCCTCAGAAATTTAAAATTTTCCCCTTGGGGGCTCTTAGAAAAATTTTTCCTCTGGTGGCGCTCAGGATAATTTCCTTGGGGGGGGCCCCTTTAGATTTAAATTTTCCCCTGGGGGGGCCCCCAGAATAATTTCCTCTGGTGGCGCCAGGTAATTTCCTTGGGGGGCTTTTAGAATAATTTTTCCCCTGGTGGCGTCAGGAAAAATTTCCTCTGGTGGCTCTTTTAATAATTTCCTCTGGTGGCTCTTTAAAAAAATTTTCCCCTGGGGGCCGCCCCAGGATAATTTCCTATGGGGGGTCTTTTGAATAATTTCCTCTGGTGGCTCTTAGAATAATTTCCTCTGGTGGCGCTCAGGATAATTTCCTCTGGTGGACCCTCTGAATAATTTCCCCGGTGGGTCCCTTTAAATAATGTCAAAAAAACGATGACCCCCAAAAGTTGAGACTAGGTTTAAATCCCCTTTAAAAAGGTGGGGGCAGGGCTGTGACATTGGGTAAACCCCCCCGAGACCCCAGTGGCCCCCGCAGGGCAGGCCCAAAAGCTGACTCACCTTGATGCACCCTGACCTTGGTGGAATCTCGGTTATAGGCTGAGATCTTCGGCCCTGATGGGTGGGTCACTTAGACTTTTGTCATTTCACTGTTCTATAAGGTAAAAGTAGTTTGTCCAACAGCAAAAAGATCTACGTTATTCAAGAAGAGACCCCCCCTTTACCATCTCATTAAGTTTATCTTTCCCCAAAAAGTCTTGAGGAAAAAACTCATCCAAAGTGTTGGGCGTTAAAACACTCTGGGCCTCTTTAAAAAATCAGAAGACGCAGTGCTGCCACGGGATTTTTCGGGACCCCCCCGTGTATCAGTATTTTAATTTTAGTGTAAAGCTTTGTCTCCGAACAAATTACCAGGATCTGGTTCTCCGCCATTAATCAGCCACAGCATTGTCTTTCAACAAATGACCAGGATCCATGTTGTTGCTCCTGTTTAGACAGCTCTTTTTTGTCCAGAAAAGACTCTTTTAAAAAATTTTCACGGTGCCTTGATCTGATAGGGGGGAATTTTGCGAGGGAGGGCCCCGTGCTTTCCCTTAAATCAAAGTTTTTTCAAAAATGAGAGGCCCAGGGGTTATTGTTTCCCCATTCCAAAAATCAAAAAAAAATTTGTCATTCTGTTATTCTCAAAAGAATGGAAGTCTTAGCTTTGGGACACCACTCCCCAAAAATGTTGGTGTTTTTGTTTTTTGTTTTTAAAAATAAAATAATTTCACATCATTGTGTATTACGAAAAAAAATCCTAAAATCTTCAAGTTTTTACTCTGGCCATTAAGCCTAGTATTAGGCTAATACATCCTGTTCTGTAGAGATCACTCCTCAGCAGTCTCCTCAGGAATACACTGACAGGTAACACCAATATATAGATAACAGGTACACCATTTACAACAGGTAAAGATCCAAAAACTCCACCCCCCCTTTCACAAGGGATGCCCATTTTTTTTCCAATAGAAGTCACAGAGCATGACCGCAACACTCTCCCATAGAAGTCACAGTGGATGACCACAACACTCTCCTATACAAGTCACAGAGCAACACCTACAATGGCTACCAATTTCTTAACCCCGAGTCAAGAGCATTAAACCCCAACAATCTTCATAGAAATTTAAGGTGGATGCCACAACCCCTCTCCCCTAGGGAAGGGCACAAGGGAAAGCCTTTAAAACCCTTCCCATAGAAGTCACAGGAAACCTACAATGGCTAAACCCATGCTTAGCACGGAAGTCACAGAGCCCTGGGCCAAACCCTCTCCCATTTGAAGTCACAGTGGATTTACCAAAAACATCTCCATAGAAGCACAGAGCATAACTATAACAATTCCCCATTGAAGGGGGGGGGGGGGGGGGGGGGGGGGGGGGCCCCGGAAAAAATATTAAAACTCTCCTATTGAATATTGAGACTTTTCCTATAATGGCTAAATGGGTCCCACTACAGAAGTCCCAGAGGGTTTTACCATAAAAACTCTCCCCTAAAATCACAGTGGTAACCCAACATTTCCCATAGAAGTCACAGACAAAAGCCATAACACCCTCCCCATAGAAATCACAAGCTACCTAAATAGCTACCAATGCTCTACCACGAAGTCAAGAGCATGACCCCAAAAAACTCTCCAAGAAGTCCCCGGTGGTTTACCACAACACTTTTCCCCTAGAAGTCACAGTGGGGTGAACCACAACACTCTCCTATAGAAGTCACGGTAGATGACCACAACACTCTCCCATAGATGTCACAGAGCATAACTATAACACTCTCCTATAGAAGTCATAGAGCAATACCTATAAGGGGGACCAATGGCTTTTAAAACAGAAAAGTCCCCAGAGCAAAATAACACCCCCGTTTGAAATCACATGGATAAAACCCCCAACACTTCTCCCATGAAATCACAGAATAGCCATAAAAACCCTCCCATAGAAACCAGAGCATACATACAATGGCTTTTCCCCATGCTTACCACAGAAGTCACAAGCAATTTAACCCCACCACCTCCCTTAAGTCACAGTGGAAAAACCCCAACAAATTCCCCATAGAAGTCATGGTGAAAAGACCACAACCCTTCCCATAGAAGTCACAGAAAAAATAAACCAAAAACATTCTCCAATTTGAAATCACAGAGCATACCCCACAATGGGTTTCCAATTTCTCTTTCCACGAAGTCACAGAGCATGCCACAACATCTCCCATAGAAGTCATAGTGGAGACCACAACACTCTCCCCCGAAGTCACGGTGGATGACCACAACACTCTCCCATAGAAGTCACGGTGGATGACCACAACACTCTCCCATAGAAGTCATAGTGGATGACCACAACACTCTCCCATAGAAGTCACGGTGGATGACCACAACACTCTCCCATAGAAGTCACGGTGGATGACCACAACACTCTCCCATAGAAGTCACAGAGCATAACCATAACACTCCTATAGAAGTCACAGAGCATAGCCATAACACCCTCCTATAGAAATCACAGAGCATACCTACAATGGCTACCAATGCTCTACCACAGAAGTCACAGAGCATGACCACAACACTCTCCCATAGAAGTCACAGAGCATGTGTAGTGCCCCAGCACAAAGGTACTTTGGACTGTGGACCAGGGGCGTCGCTAGGCAGATTCATTCGGGGCACGAGCCCCGAATGAATCTGCCTGTGCCCCGAGTCTCGGCGGCTCCAGGCCGCTGCGGTGGGCCTGGAGCGCACCTCAGTGCGGGCGGCGCCCGCCGATCTCTCTGACTGTGCGGCCGTTTCCCAGCGGCCGCGCAGTCAGAGTCGGGGAGGAGGCAGGACGGATCATTCCCGTCCTGTCTGCTCCCCAGTATGTATCAGCGCTTGCTGAGCGCTGTCGTCGCAGGGGGCGTGACGCGCCGCTGTCATCACCCCCCTGCGACGCTGGGATCCTCTGAGCCGGCAGCTCTGCCGGCCGAGGAGGTCCCGTGCCCCGCGAGACGGCGTAAGCAGCGTGATGACATCACGCTGCTTACACCGCTCTCAAGCTGCAGGACCAGGACGCGCGGGCCGGGCTCATTAGGTAAGTAGTTTTTTTTTAATTTTATTAGCTACAGGGCGGGCATGTGTGGCTACAAGGGGGGGCATATGGCTACAGGGGAGGGCATGTGTGGCTACAAGGGGGGGCATATGGCTACAGGGGTGGGCATGTGTGGCTACAAGGGGGGCATATGGCTACAGGGGAGGGCATGTGTGGCTACAAGGGGGGCATATGGCTACAGGGGAGGGCATGTGTGGCTACAAGGGGGGGCATATGGCTACAGGGGAGGGCATGTGTGGCTACAAGGGGGGGCATATGGCTACAGGGGAGGGCATGTGTGGCTACAAGGGGGGGCATATGGCTACAGGGGAGGGCATGTGTGTGGCTACAAGGGGGGGCATATGGCTACAGGGGAGGCATGTGTGGCTACAAGGGGGGCATATGGCTACAGGGGAGGGCATGTGTGGCTACAAGGGGGGGCATATGGCTACAGGGGAGGGCATGTGTGGCTACAAGGGGGGCATATGGCTACAGGGGGCATATGGCTACGGGGGGGGGGGCATGTGGGGCTACAGGGGGCATATGCCTACGGGGGGGGGACATGTGGGGCTACAGGGGGCATATGGCTACGGGGGGTGGGGCTACAGGGGGCATATGGCTACAGGGGAGGGCATGTGTGGCTACAAGGGGGGGCATATGTGGCTACAAGGGGGGGCATGTGTGGCTACAAGGGGGGGCATGTGTGGCTACAGGGGGGGCATGTGTGGCTACAGGGGGGCATGTGTGGCTACAAGGGGGGGCATGTGTGGCTACAGGGGGCATATGGCTACGGGGGGGGCATGTGGGGCTACAGGGGGCATATGGCTACGGGGGGGGCAAGTGGGGCATGTGGGGCTACAGGGGGCATATGGCTACAGGGGGGGGCATGTGGGGCTACAAGGGGGGCATATGGCTACAGGGGGGGCCAATGTGTGGCTACAAGGGGGGGCATATGGCTACAGGGGGGGCATGTGGGCTACAGGGGGCGATATGGCTACAGGGGGGGCATGTGGGGCTACAGGGAGGGCATGTGTGGCTACAAGAGGGGGGCAATGACTACAGGGGGGGCATGTGTGGCTACAAGGGGGGGCATATGGCTACAGGGGGGCTTGTGGGCTACAGGGGGGGCATTGTGGCTACAGGGGGCATTGGGCTACAGGGGGGGCATGTGTGGCTACAGGTGTGCAAGTAAGTGCATACAGGGGCGCATATATGGCTAAGGGGGCATGTCACTGGCTACAGGGGGCCTATATGTCTAAGGGGGCATGTCACTGGCTACAGGGGGCATATGTGGCTAAGGGGGCATGTCACTGGCTACAGGGGGCATATATGGCTAAGGGGGCATGTCACTGGCTACAGGGGGCCATATATGGCTAAGGGGGCATGTCACTGGCTACAGGGGGCCTATATGGCTAAGGGGGATGTCACTGGCTACAGGGGGCCTATATGGCTAAGGGGGTATGTCACTGGCTACAGGGGGCCTATATGGCTTCACAAGGGGGCCATATGTCGGGGACTGGCTACAGGGGGCATATTATGTGGCTATGGGGGCAGTAACGTGGCTACAGAGGGCTAATCACCTGACTACAAGGAGCATATTACTGGCTACAAGGGGGGAGTAACCTGGCGAGAGGGGCTAATAACCTGGCTAGAGGGGGCTACAACCTGGCTACAGTGGGCTACTACCTGGCTATAGGGGGCAAATATTTACCTACAAGGGGGTAATTATTACCATTTGGGGCACTATAGATGGGGATTTTGTATAGAGATAGGAAATTGTAGAGAAACGCTGATAAAATGAGGAGTCTAAGATGTTTGTTTTGTAAATTTTTCAGTGAAGAGTTCTGGACGGTAGAAGACATCATGGCGTCTGGGACAGATGGAGAAGAAGAAGAGAAAGAGAACAACTCTTTAGAGACGTCTCCTGTAAGTCACTAAATATAACTGCAGTGTAATCATTTATAGTTCTCCTGAGCGTCTACATACAAAGGTTTTTCTCTGTAAAAATACATCCGCAGTTCACAATGAGACGCAAAAAATTCCGTGTGCACCTGGCCCTACTCAGAAAAACTTAAGGGCCCGAGCCCCGGGTGTTTTGGGACCCTAGCAACGCCCCTGCTGTGGACATTCATCCTATTGGTACTATACAAAACTATCCACACCTTACTATCTCGGTATCATGGCTTATACTGTTATATACTTCTATACTGTTTTACATTGATAAACTCAGCTTATATTGTTTACTATGATATGTTCTGTTAATGTTCTGCACTGTGGAAACGGTTAACACATAGCCAGCTAATACTGAGAGACTCTGAAACTTGCTGCCTATGGTCTGAGAAGTTACAAGATTTCCACTTTGCTAGAAGATGCATAGTTGAGTTTTGGAGGAAAAATCTCAGACAATGCCCTTTGCATCATCTGGAAAAGATGCTGAGTCATTTCTGTGGGCCAGAATGGAAGCTCTATACAAATGTAGGAGAGGCCGAAATTGTATGGGTATGTTCACATGGTGTATTTTCCAGGTGTAGATGCCCGAGGTACGCTCCACAACTACAGTAAAATCATAGCACTCATTGAGTGCTATGATTTAAAAGCATATTCCCCAGTGCACAGTGCTCAGCGGGAGAAAGAAGTGACACGTCACTTCTTTTTGGCTCTTAAGTAAATGTCAGTGGGAGCGTTTCAGAAGTAAACCCTAGCCAGTGCGTACTTCTGAAGCAGCAGGCATATAGCGGTGTGCACAGTACACACAGTACACAATACAGCACAATGTTGTTGTAAGAGTTGTTGTTCTCCACTTCACCCCTCGAATTAGAAGATTCTAGATCATCTAGAAACTGTACAAAAAGCTGTCACGGACGCCCCTGCGACCTCTGTCTCGGGTCGCAGGCGCGTCCGTGCTGCGGCTCTCAGCGGAGCCCCGTCCCGCACGTCGGGTTCGGGGTCCGCTCTTCTCCCAGTCCCCGCCGGCACCAACTTACCCGGCCGCGCTCCTGCTCAGTCAGTCCCAGTCTCCCGGCGCGTGGCTCCGCCCCTAGGGCGCGCGCGGCCCGGCTGTTTGAAATTTAAAGGGGCAGTGCGCCGGTAATTGGCTATTGCCGGGCACTGCTCCTATTTAGGTCTGGCCCCTTCCTGCCGGCCCTCGCCGGATCCTTAGTGTGTTTACCTCTGGAGAAAGCGTTATAGTCTAGTCTAGTCTTGTCTTTCCGTGTACCGTACCCTTGTCTACGTTTATCGACCACGTATCTTGCCGCCTGCCCTGACCGTCTGCCTGTCCACGTTTACGATCCAGAGCTGCCTGTCCTGACCTTCTGCCTGTCCCCGACCACGAGCTTGCCTGACGAATCTGTACTACGTCTACCCTTGGCCGCCACCGCAGGCAAGTCCCGCCAGTGGAACGACCTGGTAGACTCCCGCCACAGCAAGTCCAGCCCGCTTTGCGGCGGGCTCTGGTGAAAACCGGGGGCTACTTAGATTCCGGTCCCTGGCGTGGGCTTCCACCATCGCCTGCGGTGGTCCAGCGGATCCACTACCCGTCCGTTACAAAAGCACTCAGAGCCCTTAATGGTTCTTCAGATAGAGACCAGTGGTTAGAAGAAGAGACTCTGCCAGACTGCCTGTGTGACCAGAAGAGGACTCTGGAGATACCAAGCCACAGATCCTGGGCCACCAACCCTTTGACTAGGAAGCCAGCTGGACGACTGAGCCACAGACCCTGGGACACCAGTGCTTCAGCCAGCATACCAGCCTTCTGAGCGAGACAGACAGCTAGCCCAAGCCTTTCCTCAGCACAGAGCCTGTGTCTACCAGGGAGGAGACCGGAGAAGCTGCTTAGTGTCTTGCAAGTATTGTGTGGCACTCGAGTTCCTCCATTAAAGGAGTGCACTGGTTTTCTGCAGACCCCTGACTCTCTGGACTGATTTCCCTTTGGGGTGCACCACGCCTTGCCAACCCTTCTAGAGAGCAGTAACATGTGGCGACACCTTGAAGGTGTCTGGGGAATCCAGAATGGAGTTCGGAACACTCGAACTCCGGGCACTACACAAGCACACAACACTTCACATGGAAGTCACAGAGCATTCCCACAGCTTTTTTTTTGCTTGAATGGGGGCTTTTTAGGTTCAACAATGGTTTGACCAAACGTTTAAAAAAAATTTGGGCTGGGATGTCTAGAACCCAATTTTTTTCTCTAACCCTATCTCTAACCCTATCTCTAATGTTAACTGTAACCTAAAAGGCTATGATTAAGGAACAATTTTCCGAAACGCGTTAGCTGTGGCACGCTATAACATCGTTACATGATTCATGTTTTTATAATGCATCTGGAATAAAAGTTATTTTTTACTTTTCTACCTACTTGGATTGAAGCTGGACTTTTTTTTTTTTGTTGTTGGATCGTTGGAGTCTTGGTTCCTGTCTTTCCGTGCTCATCAGATGGGTGGAACGCTGGTGGTGAGATGTAACACAATTAGTTGAATTTGCACAAAAAGTGGATGTATCGCTTCTTCAGTTTGTGTGTTTCATTGTACTCTCAGCTTCTCAGCTCTACAAATTCAGGGGTGTTTCTTCCCCTTCCAGCTGGGTATTTCTTAACTGAAGGGGGATGACACCCGATTCTCCCACCCCATCCCCCCTCCATATGTCACTGTGTCATTCCTCTGCTTTTGCAGTCTTATTTTGTAAGAGCTGTTTACATAACACAGCCCTGCATTCAGTCTTGACAGTATTCTATGATCTCAGAGCACTGATCTCTTCTCCTCTCACAGCTGGAGGTTGTTACAGTTGAATCCAGTCTTCTACAAACTCATGCTGAGCAGCACAGATCTCCCTGCTATGTTTACACACAGGAGCATTTAGGCATCGAGGCACAATTCTGCTGTTTTATGATTGTAGAAGCCCTGCGGTATTATTGTGTTTTTTCGGGCGGTGCAGAGTGAAATTGCTGTTTGTCCCTTATTTTGAGTGAGAGAGGCAGCCTAATGCTCCGTTTATGCTTGCATTAGGCACCAACGCACAATTTTGCTGTTTTCTGATTGTAGAAGCAGGTGCAGTGCCTCTATGTTTCTGCTGGCTGTGCAGAGTGAAATTGTGCCAGTCCTTTACTTTGAGTGAGAGAGGCAGTAATGCTCGATCACGTGAATCAGACCGGGGGGGGGGGGGGGGGGCGGGGGGGAGGGACAAACCTGAAAACAGGGACTGTCCCAGGAGGTCGGAGGTCTGTCCTGGGATTCCATGGTACATGTCCTAGATCCCTGGATCGGTGCTGCTTATTTAACTGGTGTCATACAACAGTCTAAAACAATTGCACACCATTGGCTCCCAGCACCACTATTTAGTCTTTTAGGCTGCAGTCTACTTCAGGTCTACAGCCTACAAGATGTCAGGGAAACCTCCTGATGCAGGTGGAGTAATGATGTCACAGCATTGCACCTGGTTTGGTGTCAATTTTGGGCATGTTTAGAGGCGTGGCCTGGTATAATGTCATGTGCGTGGGTGTCCTTAAAGATGTGACCTGATTTGTCCCTTTTTGTGTTTGCTAGATATTGGGAGGAATGTTGTTGGCTCCCTCCTGACACACAGGATCTGAGGCACTTGTCCTGCCAAAATACCACGAATGGCAAGAATTCTCCACCAGCTATTTCATCCGCTCCTATCTACAAGAACAGAAGAATCTGTTGCAATGCAACTGCCTCATATAACTCTCTGGACTATTAGCTGACCATACAGCACATGCAGGCTTGGACTTGCCCACAGGGGAATAGTGGAATAAGGGAATCTCCTGGTGAAACCCTGGGCTTGGTGAGCCCATAGGTATGGTGGACCCCTGGGCTTGATAGTATTGGGTCTGCTTTTCAGGGAGGAAGGCAGAGAAAGAGGCAGAAAGCAAGAGACAGAGTCCAAGACTCATGTACAGTAGCTGTATGGTGGGCCCTAAGAATCAACTCCACTGGTGGGCCCAGACAGGCATAGCTATGTTATGGAATGTAATAGGTGAAATGTTTATTTCACCCACAAGATGGCGCCTGTTTCCAGACACAACACATAACCAAGATGGCCACTGGCCTTAACTATTTTGCTTCTCTCAAACAAAGGTGGGCTGTGTTAGTCAAACATATAGATAAGAAGAGCCAATCAAGAGGGTGGATGTAATGTCACATGTTGCTTATGGAATGTTGTTTACGGCCAACTATAAAAACTTGTGTTTTTTGTAATAAAGACAGAGAACTCAATAGATTGCATTCTGTCAGCTTGTGATTTCTTTGGTACGTGCCATTCAATATACTGATTTGACCCCCCACTAGGATGTCGAGCCCCTTTGCGGTTCCGTCTACAACAGCTATAGTGGGTTCAGAGGTAGTACTCGCTGCCGGGCCCTGTAACCTGAGGGGGCCCAGAAACCCTCCTGCCACATAGGAAGACACCAGTATTATAAATAACACATAATAGCTAGGGGGCCCAATTTCACTTTTTGCATTGGGGCCCAGGAGCTTCAAGTTATGTCTCTGGGCCCAGGACACCACCGTCCAAGACTGAGCACATGTAAGCTTGAAGATTAAAGAGTGGTTGATTGCTAGCCCCCTATACAGCAGAGCTGCACTTTGTGGCTGGTTGCTGTGTATACTGGTAGCTGAGAGTTCGTGTCTTGTGAGCTCATAACATTCAGAGCCACATGTATGAAAACTGACTAGGTCTAAAACTTACCTTGTAGCCCAAAACAACCAATCAGAGCGTCTCTTTCATTTCACAAAGTGCTCTGGAAAAATGAGAGGGGCGCTCTGGTTTCTATGGACAACAAAGTGAGTTTTAGACCTAGACAGTTTTCATACATGTGACCCTTAGTCTTGTTTGGTTAGTTATCTGTTTCTAGTTCGTCAGAGCCATGTTTGTCTTAGTTCTCTGTTGCTTCCATTCTGTTCTGTATCAGTCTTGAAATGTGTTCTAATCCTGAGTTCTCTTTGGTGGTTCTTAGCTGTTTTGGTTAGGGTCATCATAGTGAGGGGCATTGGTAGGGATATTGTCAGAGGTAGGATAGGTCCAGGGGTGTCTGGTGTTACGGTCAGCTTTAGGGACAGGTTGGGGCCCAGGAGCTTCAAGTTATGCCTCTGGGCCTAGGACACCACCGTCCAACACTGAGCACATGTAAGCTTGATGATTAAGGAGTGGTTGATTGCTAACCCCCTGTACAGCAGAGTTGCACTTTGTGGCTGGTTGCTGCGTATACTGGTAGCTGAGAGTTTGTGTCTTGTGAGCTCATAACATTCAGTCCTGTTTGTCTTAGTTCTCTGTTGCTTCCATTCTGTTCTGTATCAGTCTTGAAGTGTGTTCTATTCCTGAGTTTTCTTTGGTGGTTCTTAGTTGTTTTGGTTAGGGTCATCATTGTGAGGGGCATTGGTAGGGATATTGGCAGAGGTAGGATAGGTCCAGGGGTGTCTGGTGTTACGGACTAAGTTAGGGAAGGCTAGTTGTTGGGTCAAGTTTTTTTTGGTGCCTTACTTATATTAAAGTAATTTATCCTCTTATCTTCATCCGTGCCCTTATCATCGTCCGCGTTGCTGCCCATCAGTAAGTCCCTATGTTTATCTCTTGAGTTTGTTGCCATCTATGGCAACCAGCATCATTACAGCAATGAACTATACCCCAGTCTTCTCTGTGTTTTTTGCTTCTATGTGTTTACAACATTTATATCAATGCAATAAATACCTCCCAAGCTCTTCTTTTCTGTGTCGCTCCATTTGCATATCATGTACCATAATTGTTTGAAAAAGTTTGCAAAGTACAAATATACAGTACAATGAATAAAACATTCAAATACATTTCTCGGCAGCAATTGCTTGTCTAGAACATAATCTCCATACTTCACAAACAAATCATTTTCATGATGACAGGAAAGCTCAGCTCCGAATGCAGCGAACGCTAATCTCCGGTATCCCCGGCTGCACGGTGAACCGCCGTCTGCTTCACATGTGATGTTATGGAGGTCTTAAGGGACATTCACGTCTCTCTGTCTTTTAGTCTTTTTTACACATTTTAAAAATGTCGGTCTTTCAGCAGCAAAACGGCGAGACCACAAATGTATTGTCTATGCCTAAATCACCGCGCGCTCCCCTGTGCGGCATCAAACGCGCCAATCTCCCAAATAACAGCCTTATCTGAAGAAATACTTCAATCAAGACATGAGATGAATGGAGGGAAAAAGGTCCGTGTGCAGTTTTCTAAAAGGAAAGAGTTTTTGGATGTTTTGACGGTAGAAAACCATACAAAAGTCCCCGTGTTTTAAAGAATTAGGAAAACAAAAGATGTTGGGTTCCCAAAGGGGTTGGGCCCATGGGTCCACAGTTTTACCTATTTTTTCCCTTTAAATGGGGTAACGAGAACGAGGTATGTGCTGAAACTGAAATCCTATGTTAACTCCTTAACGCCCGCCCTCCCTCTTTTGACGTCGGCTGGTGCAGGTTGTTAGTCTTTTGGCGTTGCTGCAGACATCGGGGTTTGCGGCTCCCGGCGCCGCAGCTGCGCTGAGATCGGGGCTGTACTACACAGCCCTGATCCCAGTGTTCCCCCCCCCTCCGCTCCCGATGCTTTAACCCCTTTTATTCCGCAGTGGTCACCGGCAATCAAAGGGTTTTTCCCGCTCTTGGGTGAAGAACCCCCGGTGACCACAAAGCCCGGGGAACGGCTGCCGTCAGCCCTGGGGACTAAAGTGCCGGGCTGTCTGGTAAAAGCCAGCCAGTTCGGACGGGGGGTCTGGGGTCAGAGGGGGGGTGATTTGGGGGGGCCCCCCCTTCTGTCTGAAAATATTACCGGGCCCCTTGAAAAAAGCGCCATTTTACACATAATACAGTGTGCAAAAAAGGAACGTATTTTGTGTAAAAAATACAATTTTATCCACACATTGTCAGTCTAAAAATATCATAGAACAGGGCTAAGTGCTCCATCCCTACCCCCCCACCCCCAAAAACAATTCCCCCTCCAGTTTCCCTTGGTCAGCCCTCACCCCTTCTAAATAAAACCCGCAAGGTAAAAAAGTGTAACCTATCACAGGTGGTGTTCCCCCACTCTTCAATCAGGGACAATGTATGCTGCCACTATACCCGACGTATAACCTATAAAACCACCCTATAGAGACCCCTAGGGTCCAACACCGCTCAGGTATAACCTGAAACCACATATAGGACCAATAGAGGTAGACCAGCTCAGGTATAACCTACAAAAATGCCATATAGAGACCACTAGAGGTCAGGCACCCGCT